>WXVQ01000079.1:0-81540 GCA_013372465.1 Nitzschia sp. Nitz4 | reverse complement strand
GGTGTCACGCCGAAATCTCGGATTATCATACTATTTCCGCCGCTGATGTTTGATCTTGACGAGCACAAACAGCCTCGATAAAATCGAAATCTTCATGTTGCACAACAGAATATTGCACAGGTGGCTAGCAATCCACTTGACTATGGTACGACGAAGCTCGTGTCTGACCGATCACACCGGTGACAGCATCCTGCTAGCTGTAAGGTACTGCTAATACTAAGCAGTAATACTACCTTAGTCTAGAAGTATTAGTACTACTAGTAGTACTGAAGATTGAACTCACTGATTGCACAACCAAACATCATGTTCTGCTCCGGTTGGTTTCAATAACATGATGTTCTCCAGGTATGCATCAATGATTAGCCATATACTAGCGGCGATAGTAAGACTCGACTTCAATGAGTTTTCCACAAGTATAGCCTCTGCTCTACACTTCTAATATGTGTGGCTTTTAGATTTTTCTGAATCCAAGTGCCCAGTCTTCTTTTGGAAGATCTGCTCTGTTTTTCTACCGTTAGTACTCTCTAGAAGTAGCTAGAGTCTAGTAGTACAAACACAAAGAAGAGGCTTTTCGAGTGAGGTAGTTACAGTTAGTACTAGTAGTTAGTAGATCTCTAACTCGGTATTACCGGTGCTGCCGGTACTGCCTGGACGATGCGGATCATAACATATACATGGAAATACTTGGGAACGCTCATTTTCTTATACGGAGGATCCCATAGTATTTGAAATGAAACACTCCTCGCCCAGCCTTTATACGACGCTTTCAAACAACAGTTGTGATTCCTTCTCAGTCCTAACATGCATCTTTGAGGCAGCTTAAAATTGCTCTGGCGCCCTTGGCCTAAAAAAAGTAGCGGGTCAGCTTGCGCCATTATTTCAACTCAGGAGGACTGCACGGGAAAAGTCTCGCTTCACCTTGTTCTGCGTTCTTGTTGTCACTGACAGTGTGCACTACTTAAGGTCAGTGGTAGTATGTGGCGGCAGTAGAGGTGAGGTGCCACTGAAGGTGTCGGTGAGTGATTATGGCAACCACTTTTCGCTTGAAAACTGTGGCAGAGTATAAGCAACCCTGGTCTTCACGGGCCCCCAAAACAGCCAACAATGAAGATTGTGACTGCGTGACTTTACCAATCAGGCTACGTCGATGGTAATCCATTGATTATGTTGCCTTGTTGCTGCGTCTGAGTCGTCGATGCCTGAGCATGTTCATCACCTTGGCCTTGGCTAGTTCATCGTCGACGACTAGCCAAACTCCAGAGTCTCTGGACACGAAACGACCTCCTCCCTCCTTGACATGTAACACAATTTGAGCTGCCAGAGTGGGGTTTCCCGGTATAGTAGCGGGATTAAGTTCTGAGTAAATCTTGTCAATAAAGGCCGAGAGTTGAAGGTTTCCAAAAGAGTTTTGATATGGTTTTCCTTTTGCGAGGAGAATGTCCCTGTTCGTTGGCAATAGAATTGGTTCAATCGAGTTGTTGGAGCTCCATTTCAACTCGGCTGCCTTTTGCATCATTTCCAGGAAGTCGCTATGATTCTTGGTCTTAATTGCAAGGTCATGCGTCAAAGGCAACAATTGTACCGGGACGCCGAATGTCATTAACCCATAGCACCACTCAGTATAACTCCCTATTCATTTCAGTGTTGATGTGAGGTGAATACTGAGTACGTTTGTAGACTATGGACTTGAAACGTACCATGATGAAATCGCAAACGTGTTCGGGCCTCTGGGGACAACCACTGGACCACGGCTTCCAACAGCCCTGTATCCCCTGGAAACAACGTTGGACCCGTTAGGCAGAAATGAAAGACTGCATTTCTCACCGGCATGTGTTTGGCACACCGTTTTATCAGTGGTAACGATGCCAAATATGTCGGATGATTGACAAAACGATGAGGAGAGATCATGAAAGATATACTGAGCATTCCACGAAGCTGCGTTTCTTCATCTGTGCTGGAAATCGCATACATTTGACGTGCCTGCGAAACATGAACCATGAACCGAGAGTTGGTAATGTCAGACAACGTCATGCGGTGGTGCAACATTTTGAACTGGGTCACTTACAAGGGATTCAAAACTAGGGTACTCCTGCCCCTGATGGATGTACACCGTGACTGCTCGTCCTGAGCGATCCCTACTAGGAAGCACCTGACAATGTCCCATTCTGAGTATTTTGAGATCTTGAGGGTGCAAATCTCCCAAATCGATATTTTTGACTAGTTTGGCATCCCCGAACAAAAGTCGCTTCAAGTCAAAATGACCTACAAAATCGGCAGCAGCTCGTTGACAGTCCCAGTCTCTCGTTCTCAGAAATGCTAGTCGAAGATTTGGATCTTGCACATATCCAATACTCATTTGTTCCGCCATGACAAGTGCAATGAGCATGGAATTCCGTTTGTCGCTTCGAAGTTTCTGTAGTTCCGTTTCAAAGTCTTGTAGTTTTTGTTGCAAAAAAACTGGTGTTTCCAAGGACGTTGCATTCTCGGCGCGATTGTCAACTCCATGAATATCGTCGAAGATATGGCTTCTCTCCTCCAGTGTGAGCGAATTAAGAGCTTCCGAAATCAGCTCTGCAGAGCCTTGCGGAACCGGAGAAGTCGACTTGGATACGAGAAGATTTCCAGAAACAGGTGATGTCAAGTTAAGAGCATCATTTGGTGACAATGGAGCACTGGAAGGGCTACAGAAGTTAACACACTGTTCGTTTGGGTGGCAGTGTGCATCATATCTTGGTCTTTCCGTTGCCATGATCATTCCATATCGCGGTTTCTGCTCTTGGAAGGGGGAGTTTCGAATTTTAGAGCCTGGCTNGACGCTTCCGACGTCGCCACAACATCACTGCTGTCAAGATATAGGGACATGGAAGGCGGTTTGGGAGTACTTACATTTTTGGTTACAGAACAACTTTGTAGCACCTGCTTGTCACTTGGCTACTAGCTCAAGCAAGGTGAGACTTTAGATGCAGAAACTGAATACCTAAGTTTTATGCATCTAAAGTCTCACCTTGCTTGAGCTAGTAGCCAAGTGACAAGCAGGTGCTACAAAGTTGTTCTGTAACCAAAAATGTAAGTACTCCCAAACCGCCTTCCATGTCCCTATATCTTGACAGCAGTGATGTTGTGGCGACGTCGGAAGCGTCGGTTGCGCATCATATTGATAATCTTATCTTGAGCAATATCGTCCGGAAGAATGGCCCAGACCCCGGAATCTTTGGAGAGGATACGGCCTTTGCATCTCTGAACATGTTGTACGACTTGCTTGGCCAACTCTGTATAGAGCATGGGGCCTGTAGATTTGGGATTGACAATCAATGTTTCCAAGAACTCGCTCCATTTCAAGTTTCCAGGGGATTGTTGAATGGGCTTTCCTTTTCCAATCAACAGGTCTCGATTGGTGGGCAACACAATGGTATCCAGGCTGGAACCAAGAGACGCAGCACGAATCTGCATGTCAAGGCTTTCCTTGTGGATCTTGGCTTTGACTTTGAAATCAGCCGTCATTGGTAGCAATTGTACGGGGAGACCAAAGGTCATCAAATCATAGCACCATTCCATGAACGTTCCTGAAAAACAACACTATTGTCAGAAAACAGAAACCTCACGCAATGAAACATCATTCAGCACATATAACGTACCGTAATGAAATCGAATACGAGCCCGCATCTTGGGTGCATGGATAGGAATTACAACTTCCAGGAGGGCCTGAAACGGACGGGCACCCGGCATGGCATTGGGCATGCAGAAATGGTGCGCAGAAACACGAATGGGAAAGTCAAAAATGAGGCGATACAAAAGGGGAAGTGCCGAAAGGGTGGACTGGTTGTTGATTTGAAAGGGCTGAATACGCATGGAGACTACAGACACTCCGCGACGTTGTGTCTCCAGGTCCATTGGGAGCATAACAAATAATTGACGAGCCTGGCGAAGGATTGGGGGGCTTGTTAGAAGACGAAGCAGAGACCAGAACTCTTGGTTGCAACGTCATGCATCAACACCACGGCTTACCATGACCTCTACCGAGGAGTAGACTTGACCCACATTCATCCAAACAAGGACGGCTCTACCAGAGCGGTCTCGATAGGGCAAGACTTGAAAGTACCCCTTAGAAAGATCACTCACTTCCTCCTGGGTCAAATCCCGAATGGTAACTTGCCTGGTGAGGAGGCTGGGCCCAAAAAGGATAAGTTTCAAGTCTAGATACTTGACAAAGCAGGAAGCAGCCTCCTTGGCTTTCCAATCATTAGTTCTAAGAAAGGGTAACCGCAAGAGTGGGTTTTGTACAAAAGCCAAGTCTTGTTGTTCTGCCGCTTCGAGAGCATGGAGCTCTGGAGAACCCGATTGTCGCGACTTTATGTCTTGCAACTCCATTTCGAAACTCTTCAACTGACTCTCAAGGAAACCAGGTGATTCTAATGCTTCTGCCTCTTCTGCTCGAGCGTCAACTCCATGAATGTCATCATAAACTCTATCTCGCTCTTCCAACGATAATGACTCGAGTGCCTTGGAGATGAGGGTCTGCGACGAAGGCTGCGGTTCCTTCGCGTACGGTTTCGACGAGGGAGCAAATGTGGGCAGATAATCGCATCGACGAAAGCCTTTCAAGTCTTGATCAGTCAAGTTCAGAGCTGGAGAGGGTGACGAGCTGTCGCTGAGAGGAGAAGCACACACCATGGTGACTCCAAACAATATGTTACTACTTGTTGGAGGGGAGTTGGGGAAGGTTGTGTGTCGTGACCAGGATTCTCTGCAGCAGCAGCAGCACCACCACTACTACAACCACCACGATGTAGTGTCAACGGAATACCGGTATGTGTACGACCTCGTACTCGTACTTGTACTGAACGAACTGTATGTACTCACTGTACTATGACCTGCAGTAGAACCTACGTATTGAACTGAGTGACCTCCAAGAACTACCGTACCGCTGCTGTAGCAGCAGCAGCCACACAACGGCGATAGAGGAGACTACCTATTCCTCCAACAGAACATTAATTATTAATATTTTGCCCCCACCAGCTGGCACTGCTTCCTCCACAACAACGAGAACTCGAGAACTCGAGCACAACAACATCATCATCGTACCGTTACCTACTCGGGACTCGGTCAAGTCAGACAAGAGCTGACAGTAAGTAGCCAATGGGATGATGTACGGTATTGCTTGTCTGCTCGCTGTAGGTCGCATCAAGCTTTAGGAACTACCGGTAGTACCTGTACCGTAGTATGATGGACAACCAGCTTTACTACTACTAGTACCTAGTAGTAGAGTTTTAGTTGGCCGTAAGGTTGAATCATCGTTTTTGAATCCTATGCTTTGGCTGTCCGATGTTGGAACCAGCAGAAGTGACGATTCCGTATCATACCGGCAGCAATCCTCTCGATTGCCACTTCGTTCAATACAACTTGCCTCACTCCTGACTTTTGATGGAGAGAATGCAACATCCGTCACTTTTTCGAATATGTTCCAATCCTTCTACTAGAAGAGCAAGTCTGGCTGGTGCATGAAAAACCTAGAAAATACCGGATTTCTTTCTGTTGGGGATACAGAGTGACACTACTACTAACGTTAGCAAAAGTGCATTCCAACAAAGTACCTTCGTGGTTCTTGGTCTTGATAAAAGAGCGTATCATTCTCATAACCCCCAAAAAGGACAATATCCTGCTGCTTTGTCACCTCTAGCCAGCGCTTGCAATTTTCAGCTGATGCTTTTTTCTTTATTCACCATGCAGCAGAGGAGAATTCATTTTCCACCAGCAAACGTGGTGCTACAACGGGGGCAGGCATATTGACTATTTGTTGATCATGAACTTGAATTCCATCGCTGATGTCATCTCGCTCCATTCGAGCACCTAGTGATGAGCATCACCTACGAGAACTCGTTGCGGAACATCATTGGACTCGTGTCCTTCAAGATTATCTTCCTCCCCACCGACGTTTTGCGGAAGCCATGTTCAGTGAATTGTCTGGAGAAGCATTGCCCTGGCCCTGTGACCAACAAACGTTCAAGTTTTATTGCTCCATTGTTGACATGGCCTGGCACAAGCGTGTCGAGAGTGGTTCTGTGTTGTTCTGTTCGCCTTCCATCTGCAAGTGCACTACCAGGTACTACTGTACGTAGGTACGGATACTTCCGACCCACCCGACGATCGATGTTTTGATGACCACGATACGCTTGCTGCGAAACTGCTAGACAACCTAGTATCCATACAAGAAACATTTGACACCGGCAACAGCGACGACGTAGTGAGTGCCCTTGGGTCTACCCTTGGTGCCGGTTGCGGAATCGACGATTCCGCATCATGCTCACGATCTTGTCAATGGCGAAGTCATTGGGAACTACTTCCCATACTCCAGACTCCTTGGACAATATGTGGCCCTTGTATTTCTGGATATGTTGGACAACCTTGTTAGCTAGATCCGCATGGGACAGGGGCTTGTCGTCCGAGGATTGGCCGGGGTTGGCAGAGGATATCAGCTGGTCTAGAAATGCACTCCAAAACAAATTGCCGGGAGCTTGTTGAATCGGTTTCCCCTTGCCAATCAACAAGTCACGATTCGATGGCAGCAGAATGACTTCAAACTTCTGGCCCAGCTCGATGGCCTTGTTTTGCATTTCCAGATAATCGTGATGATTCTTGGCCTTGATTTTATGATCGGAAGTCAAAGGGATAAGATGGACAGGAATCCCAACTGTCATGAGTTCATAGTTCCACTCCAAAACGGACCCTATACAACACAGTCCATCACCATCGTTAGGAATACATCCAATCATGTGACCATTCCAACAGGGGACTTCAGATTGTTCTTACCATAATGAAAACGCATTCTGGCCCGCATCATAGGAGAATACGTTGCAACAACACCCGCCACCAATGCTTGGAGAGGCGACATCAGTACGGGGGACTTTGGTAAACAAAAGTGGTATGCTGATAACCGAAAGGGGAAATCAGACAGCAGTCGGGCCATCAGGGTGTTGGTTGAAACACTCGAAGGATGTTTGATTGTGAAGGATTCCAATCGAATTGAAAGAATCAAAAGTCCGTGGCGTTGAGTCTCAATATCCATCGGTAGCAAGATGAAGAACTGTCGAGCCTTTGACACATGGCACATGAGCCGTCAATATACTGCGGAACAACCTAAAAGAGGAGAAGTGGGTTATGAACTTACCAAGCTTTCTGCAGTTTCATATTCTTGTCCTAGATTCATCCATACGATGATTGCTCTGCCAGCGCGATCGCGATTTGGCAAAACTTGCACGTATCCCTTGGAAAGTTGCAACATCTCCTTAGGTGACAAGTCGTTCATCCCTACGAACTTGGCGAGGAGCCTTTCTCCGAATAGAAGCCGCTTTAAATCAAAGTACCGGATAAACGAAGCAACCGACTCTTTGATGTCCCAATCGCGAGAAGTCAGAAAGGCTAGTCGCAGACGCGGATCCTGCACAAAGGTGAGATCCTGTTGTTCCGCAGCTATCAGCGCGTCCAACTGTGGAGTATTTTGCTCTAGCATTTTCACCATCTGTAGCTCCTCTTCAAAAAAGTGCAGTTGCTTGTCTATGAACTCCGGTGTCTCTATAGGTTCGGCGTCTGCTACTCGGGTTCCCACTCCATGAATGTCATCAGCCACAATGTCTCTTTCCTTGGTCGACAGTCCTTGAATAGCTTCCGCTATCAGATCCTGAGACAATTGTCCCACTTCTTGTGTAGTTTCTCTGTCGAACGTAGGAATGAAATCTTTCAAATGCCTCACATCGTGAGAGGTCAAGTTGAAGGCAGGGTCTGGAGACGGGCTGTCGGAGGAAGGGTCAGAGCCAGGAGAGTAGCAAAACACCATGGTGAAGGTGGAAATTGAAGATGGTGGGTGGTTGAAAATGTGCTGCGGCTGCAACGACTGCACGTGAGCGTGCTCCACAACGTACTACGCAACTACGTGGAGCTACGTACACCGGCTGTCTCTTGACGTGGGGCAACATGACAGGTGCTACGTAGAAACCCTACCGAATCAAAGGGAGTACACTCCACTGACCGTCCCCACCCTCCTGTACATACCTCGTACAGTGATGCTGTTGCCGTAGGCCGTACGGTCTACTCGTACCACCTTGTTCCTGGTAGGAGTGCCGTGGCCGGACTGAAAAACCGAACACTCCAGCTGCTGTGCCAAAATGCGGGAAGGCGACACTTCTAGTAGATCGCACCAATGCTGTGAATCATACGATGCTCCCTCAAGGACTTGGTCAACAAGAAGAAACACATGTGATAGACCGAAACTCGAATTGGAAATTCAAAGAAAAGCCAATTCATGACGGGTAGGGCCATCAACGCAGACTGACCACTTTTGTAGGTCACGGCTGATACCCCCTCTGTCGTTTCCACTTGACATCTGTATACAAATATCATTCCGATACAAGCTCCTACCATAGTAAGCTTTACACGACAGTGTTGCTGCTCTATGTACTAGTACTGTAGTTTATCGCATTTATATTTACTGCCAAGAGCAAAGGGCCTCGACTTGACTGACACGGAATGACGAATCTGCTAAAGAGCCATCTCATCCAAGAAGCTCACACGCTCTCATTGCCCCTGAAGTCATTGACTCAGGAGGAACATGGGAAGGCATTTGATGCTATTCACGGAGTGGATACTAGTGCCGAAGAAGCCGAGGCTTTGGACGAGATCCCTGATTCCCTTGCGATGCAGTTGAATCTCTTCCAAGAAGAGCTTGAGCTCCACCAATTGCAAAACCAAGGTGACCCCCACTTGCATACAACAGGTATTCTCCAGTACCACCGAATCGTGACGGAGTGGGAAGAGCCGATATGGATTGGGTGAATCAGGACAATCCATGGTTCGTCCACGTTGTCGGTTGTTGTGTACAAAGGACTCCAATTGCTGTCTCACACCATCGCTGGTGGATTTTTTGCTCGTTCCAATAGGCTCGTATCATTTTCGTGTTGATGCTTCCAGTAAATCTTGAATCACAGCGACACAGACTCTCATTTGTTTCCATGAGTCTTTTGTCAGCAGGCAACTGACTGTAATGAGATTTGCCAGTAACCAGTACTCGAAATCACCAATGCCTCATGCATTCCCACAATATTTTCCTTACCAATCTGATATATGTATCTGACCCCTGTGTCGATATGATATTGCCGGTTGTTTCCTTTGATGTGCATCTCATCCTTGATGTCGACGACGAAAGCGACGATTGCGCATCATACTAGCAATTCTCTCCTGAGCTACGTCGTCAGAAACAGCTTCCCATACACCAGAATCCTTCGACAAAATTCGACCCTTATACTTGTGAATATGCTCCACAACTTGCTTCGCTAGACCAGTATACATCATGGGCGACGACAGATCCGGTTGCCTCATGATAAGAGCTTCCAAGAACTCGCTCCAGATGACATTCCCTGGTGACTGCTGAATGGGTTTCCCCTTTCCCAGCAACAAGTCTCTGTTCGTTGGCAACAAAATGGCATCGAAGATGTTGCTAGAAAGGGCAGCTCGAGAACACATGTCGAGAAATTCACGATGATTCTTATTCTTGACCTTTAGGTCATTCGTGAGGGGGAGCAAATGCACTGGTATCCCAAACGGCATAAGAGCATAGCACCACTCGATATAGGATCCTGTGAGACAACATTGAGGGGGTGAGAAAGTTTCCTGATGATAAGTGTAGAGAACCACAAGCAAGCAAAATATTTGATTTGGACATACCGATGTGCATCCTCAGTCTCGCCTTGTTATGTTGGGAATAGGCACGGACCACAGCCAGCAGAAGAGATCCCATAGGCCGGGTGATTGGTGATGTCTCTGGGAGACAGAAGTGATGGGATACAAGTCGGAGAGGGAAATCACTGATAAGACGATTGAAAACGGGCATGGCCTTTGTCGGAGACCCCTTTTGAATGGTGTAGGGTGTGGCACGCACGGACACCATAGACACACCGCGGCGTTGAGACTCAATATCCAACGGGAGCATCACAAAGACTTGGCGAGCCTACATGAAAAAAGAAGGTATGGATTCATGAGAGGGAGGAAGATCCATCAGGCACCAGGACGCCTTGTGATTCGCATGGTTTACTTACCAAAGATTCCACAGAGTCATAGTCTTGACCAATACTCAACCAGACAAGAATAGCTCTACCCGCCCGATCACGATTCGGTAACACTTGGCAGTACCCTTTGGAGATTTGCGCTATCTCTTTGGGAGTCAGGTGTTCAATACTCAGATACTTGGTAAGGAGAGCAGATCCAAACAAGTACAGTTTCAGATCGAAGTACTTCATGAATGAAGCAACGGCCTCATTGACATCCCAATCCCGGGTCCGCAGACAAGCCAAACGCAAACGCCGATCTTGCACAAATTCCTTGTCTTGTTGTTCAGCCATTTCCAATGCCTGTTGTTCCGGTGAACCTTGTTTCATCAACTTGAGGAGCTGTAGCTCTTCTTCAAAAAAATGCAAGTGCTTTTCTAGAAATGCTGGAGTTTCCAAGGTTTCCGCCTCTTCAGCGCGAGTATCGATTCCATGGATGTCATCATATACTTGTCCCCGTTCTTCTAAAGTCAAAGTCTGCAGGGCTTCGGCAATAAGAGATTGAGGCGACGAGGCGTGGTTCTCACGATTGCTTTCTGATTCATCATCGCTTGCTATGACGTTGATATCCCAACAGCCTGTGAAACTGGTGACATTGTGGTTGGATAGATTGAAGCCTTGGTCGGAGGATGGGGTGCTTCCATCTGTGTCGGGTGAAACGCAAAATACCATATTGTTTTGCTCTCAGCTGTGAATGTGGAGGTGCACTGCTGCAAAAACGTCCAAGCACGGCACGCTAGACTGTGTGTACAAATCTGTACGTAGTACCAAGAAGAGTCTGAACTGCCTTGTGCTGGCAGATACGGCATGCGCCATCGGTGACAAGGGAGAACTTGTGTTTATGGAGGTTCTGGCATTGTTTGTCCTGCAGAGTCCTGACGTGCTTGACATGACTAGCAGTCGCCTTATGCGGAGAAAAAGCAGCTTCCTCCGGTGGAACACAGTCGGCTAAAGTAGCAAAGTTTATTGGCGTGTTTCATTATCACCACTCATCATACTTCATGTAGTTGCAACAGCGAAAATTGCTGCTAGAACGCCTGTTCTTCAAGCTACATAGTCGAGAGTCAACAGGGTCTAGTAATGCCATACTTCTACTAATTGGACAAACAATTGGCAGTGAAGATCACCTTGTCCGATGTTTCTGACGAAACCGACGATTGCGCATCATGCCAGCAATCTTTTCTTGAGCCACTTCGTCAGGCACAACTTCCCAAACACCAGCACCCTTGATTAGTATGCGGCCCCTGTGCTTGTGAACCCGTTCGACTACTTCCTTGGAGAGGGTAGAATACATCTTGTGGGAAGACTGATCGACTTGAGCCTTGAGGAGGACCTCCAAGAACTCACCCAACACCACATTTCCTGGTGACTGTTGAATCGGCTTCCCCTTCCCCAACAGCACGTCTCGATTCGTCGGCAACAAGATGGCCTGATCCTCATAGTGCAACGAGGCGGCCCGAGCAAGCATATCGAGGTGCTCATGATGACTTTTCAGTTTGATCTGCAAGTCGTTGGTAAGAGGAAGGAGATGCGAAGGGATCCCAAAGGTTGACAAGGCATAACACCATTCAATGAAGGAACCTGTTCCAAAAACACATGTCAGATTGATGATGGATGGTGAACAATATTGATGGGCTTACAATGTACTCAGCAGGAAAACGCACCATAGTGAAACCGCATGCGTGCCTGATTCCGGATAGTATGAATAGGAACGGCAGATTTCAGAAACTGCTCCAAAGGTACATCCGGCAAAGCAGTAACCAACATGCAAGAATGATGGGCAGCTGCTCGGAGAGGCATGTCGTATAGTGACCGAGCCACGGTCGTATTGAGCTCCAAGTTCGTCTGTGTTTTGAACGTGTATGGCTTGATACGAACGGAAACAAAGCATACGCCGCGTCTTTGGGTTTCAAGATCAACAGGGATCATAACGTAGAGTTGACGAGCCTATATTATGAACGAGGAATTCGTATCAGCAACGGGGAAAGGCCTCATGAACAAGGCTTCTTTTGACACGTACCATAGACTCAATAGACTCGTACTCCTGCCCGACATTCAGCCAAACCAAAATGGCTCGCCCAGCACTATCTCGATTTGGCAAAACTTGAACGTACCCCTTGGAGAGCTCGTGCTTGTCATGGGAAGACAAATGGTGAGTACCAACGACTCTCGTGAGCAACTTTGTTCCAAAGAGATGATGCTTGAAGTCAAAGTGCCTGACAAAAGCAGCAACAGCTTCTGAAGCATTCCATTCTCGCGTTCTTAGAAAGGCCAGACGTAAACGAGGATCTTGCACAAAGGCAATATTCTGTTGTTCTGCAATCTCTAGTGCTTGCAAATTTTGATTTCCCTGGTGCAGGAGTTTGAATAGTTGCAATTGCTCTTCAAAGACATGTAACTGATTCTCAAGGAATGGAGGAGTCTCCAAAGCCTCAGTTTCTTCTGCGTGCTTGTCTACGCCGTGGATTTCATCAAATACTCTTTCGCGTTCCGCCATTGACATGGATTGGAGGGCTTTGGCAACGAGCGTTTGTGAATTCACTGCAGTTTGCTCTTTCTTGTTTGCCTCATTTTCATTCACGCCCAACCGTTTCAAGTCATACTCAGATAGATTGAGCTCCACTAGGTCTGGGGAAGTATTGTCGTCTATTCCGTCTGGTGAAATACAATGGTACATAATGTTGCCAGATTGTGTTGACTGTGAGGTGCCCTGGAGCTGTCGTCTCCGTGGGACGGCTACCGGTATCAGAGGAGTACGAGTACCGTACGTATGCCCGCGGTGGTCTCTCACGTTGTGCACAACCCAACTCACTACCTACCACCGGTAGGTGGTATTAGTACTGTACTGCCGAAATGCTACCAGAACCCCCAGGTGACATACGGTAAGACAGTACTAGCTGCAGATGATCTGAAGATGATCTGGTGTTACTAACGTTTGGAACATAGTATCACTAGCTTCATCATACTCCTCACTTCTGAGAATGCACCGCCTCAATCAGAATAGTTTTGATCGTCGTTTCAAAAGTGAGAGACGAAGAAAGTGAATCAAATCACGATGACAGTTGAAATTCGACCGCCCAATCCTAGTTTCTTTTTTACCATGGTACCCATACTGATTTGTGGTGATCAACCGTCCGTATGTCGTCGACGAAACCGGCGATTTCGCATCATGCTGATAATCCTCTCCTGAGCCATTTCATCCGATACAACTTCCCAAACACCAGTTTCTTTGGACAGGATGCGACCTCTGTACTTGTGAATTTGTGCAACAACTTGTTTCGCTAGGCCCGTGTACATCATCGGGGAAGAAAGGTCCCCTTGAGACTTAACAAGAAACTCCAGAAACTCACTCCAAATCACATTCCCCGGTGATTGTTGAATGGGCTTCCCCTTCCCCAACAGCAAGTCTCTGTTGGTTGGTAACAGAATGGCATCAAGTGTGCGACCCGACAAGGAAGCAGTGTTATACATCTCCAGGTACTCACGGTGATTCTTGGGCTTGATCTTCAAGTCAGGAGTGAGCGGAAGCAGTTGCACCGGGATCCCAAATGTCGACAGTGCATAACACCATTCCACATAGGAACCTGTTACAATGGAATGAACGTCAGACGGCTGTGGGAACTATCCACAAAGTAAGCGGTAAACGTACCATAGTGAACACGCATACGTGTCTTGTCCTGAACGGAAACAGTAGCTTTCACAAACTCTTCCAAGGGGATATTTGGCATTTCCGACGTCAACATACAAGAGTGGTTTGCAGTTGTTCTATGAGGCATGTCAGTGGTCATACGTGACAAGTTTGAGATAACCTCAATGGTTGACTTGGCTTTGAATTTGTATGGTTCGATGCGAATGGAAACAAAACACACTCCGCGCCTTTGGGTCTCGATATCCATGGGAACCATGACAAAGTTTTGACGCGACTGTCCAAACAAGGAACGGAAGCAGCACCAACACCAACATCAAGTGAGTATCATAGAACTAGCACTTTGTTGCGAAATGCCCGGGAACGTACCATGGATTCCATAGAGTCATACTCCTGACCGAGATTCAACCAAACCAAGACTGCTCTGCCTGCGCGATCTCGGTTGGGCAACACTTGAACATACCCCTGGGAGAGCTGTCTTTCTTCTGCAGGTGACAAATCGCTTATTCCAACATGCTTGGTGAGCAACGCCGCTCCAAAGAGTTGCTGCTTCAGATCGAAATATCCCACAAACGCACGAACAGCCTCGGTTGCATCCCATTTTCTAGTTCTTAGGAAGGCCAAACGTAGACGTGCATCTCGTACAAAAGCGAGATTTTGTTGCTCGGCCAATTCCAGTGCTTTCAATTCTTGGTTTCCTTGTTTCAGCAACTTGAACAGTTGCAACTCCTCTTCGAAGAAATTCAACTGCTTTTCTAGGAAAGAAGGAGTTTCCATAGCTGCATCTTCTTCTGCATGCGCGTCTACACCATGGATATCATCAAACACTTTCTCTCTGTCTCCAAGCGAAAGTGCCTGAAGGGCTTCAGCAATCAAAGTTTGGGCAGTTTTCCCGGCTTCATCTTTCGGGATTGCCTCTTCATTCACACCTAACCGTATCAAATCAGGTGTTGATAGATTGAGTTCAAGATCTGGGGAAGGACTGTCATCCGTTTCGTCGGGTGAAATGTCGGGTGAAATGTCGGGTGAAATGCTTTTTGCCATCGTACACCAAGTGGAGTTTGGGTTTTTGTTGTGGTTGTTTGCGTGCGGTGCCAGTTTCCCGTACTCGTAGCTGATGTGGTACAGGAGGGAACTGCAAGCGCCATCACGTGGAGCGCTGTACCGGTATTAGTACGGTAGGTACCTACCTGTTAGGGTAGTTCTACTGCCGGTAGGTACGAGTACAGGTTATAACTGTGAGATTGTGCGACGCTACGAGTACCGGTACACACGAGGAGATACTAACGTTGGGGTACCAAGCATACCGATTATGTTCACAAATAATCGAGCTTCAAAAGGTGTCCTACTATCTGAGATAGTCATGGTCAACAGAAGTACTCAAATGGGAAGCAGCAGTAGTAGTTAGTAGGCTATGGAGGATAGTGGTGTGTATGCACGGTACATTATTCGATTGGATGAAAAAATCCATGAGAGCGCTTGATAGATTTACTGTCGAGTTTCTTCGAATGGTACATGAACCGCCACCTAGAACTATTGCCATGGAGAGTAAAGGTGGGCACGATACCTGTACAAAAACAAGATATTAGCTTGCTCCAGCTTCCAGCGTTCAGGTGGGAAGTCGTGAATCGGAGGGCTACGTCTCTATCGAAGCATGTCAAGAAGGGGTCCTCTTTGGACATCTTGATGTTTCCGACGAAAGCGACGATTCCGCATCATACTTGCGATCTTGTCGTAGGCTACTTCATCGGGCACAACCTCCCAAACACCTGAATCTTTTGTCAGAATGCGGCCCCTATACTGGTGGACTTTCTCGACCACCTGCTTGGCTAGATCCGTATATACCATTGGAGTCGAAAGGTTGGAATTGTTGCAAGAGACCAATACCTCAAGGAACTCGCTCCAAATCACGTTTCCAGGAGACTGCTGAATAGGTTTTCCCTTGCCCAGCAACAAATCCCGATTTGTCGGCGACAAAATGGCATCGATTTTGTTACAAGAAGTTGTTGCTCGGGACATCATATCCAAAAATTCGCGATGATTCTTGGATTTAATTTTCAGGTCGCTTGTAATAGGCAGGAGGTGCACTGGAATTCCATATGTCAGCAGCTCATAGCACCACTCCATGTACGTTCCTGTGCAAAATAGATAGGTAAGTCTGCGAAATGCGTTCTGTCTATGAGAAAAATGGAAGAACAAAAGACGTACCATAATGAAACCGCATGCGAGCCTTGTTCTCTTCTGAGAAAACGGGGACGAGGCCCTGAACAAAGGAAGACAATGTAGGTGAAGGTTCTGCCGCCTTGGGCAGACAGGTGTGTTGAGCAGCATAGCGAAAAGGTAGATCAGTGGCGAGGCGGGACAAGCCAGCCAATGCCTCCAAAGTAGGTGTGTTCTTGAATTTGAAGGGTATCATCCGAATGGAGACCATGGTAAGACCTCGTCTTTGAGTATCCAAGTCCGTGGGGATCATGAGAAAGATTTGTCGGGCCTGTTTTCGAAGAGGACAAGTAATATTGCAGATAGCAAGCGTCAGAAGATATCATCGTGCACAGAGCTTTGAAAACTAGGCATGCTGTTTGTAGGACGTACCAGGGCTTCGGGAGAATCATATTCTTGGCCAACATTTAGCCAGAAGTAGATGACTCGGCCTGCTCTATCTCGATTAGGCAATATTTGGATATACCCTTGGGAGAGATCATTCATTTCTTTGGGTGACAAGTCATTCACACTAATGTACTTGGTGAGCAATCGGGCACCAAAGAGGTACAGTTTGTAATCGAAATACCTCACAAAAGCACCAACTGCCTCCGAAACATCCCATGTACGGGTTCGCAGAAAAGCCAAACGCAAGCGGCTATCTTGTACAAAGGTGAGATTCTGCCGTTCCGCCAATGCTAGTGCGTTCAGCTCAGCATTTCCTTGTTTCATAAGTTTGAACAGTTGTAGTTCTTCTTCGAAGAAATGGAGCTGTTTTTCGAGGAAGGATGGAGTCTCCAAATCTATGGCTTCTTCAATGTGCGTGTCTACTCCATGTATTTCGTCAAATACTTTCTCTCTGTCTTCGAGTGACAGTGATTGAAGGGCTTCGGCAATGAGCGCTTCCGAAGGAGCTGTTTGTTGTTGGATCGCAGCTCCTTCGTCATCATCATGAGGAAAAAGACAACTACGAGTACCGCCATGCAAGTGTTTTGCTTCAGGCGAAGCTAGGTTGAAGCCTGCATCTGGGAATGTGCTGCTATTGCTCTCGGGTGAAACACAAAAAACCATGCTTGTTCGGACAAAGGTAGCACGGTTGATACAATACGAGGGATGTTGTGACGATGATGTGAATGAATTTTCTTTTGTCAGATTTCGTATGCTCGTAGCATTCTAGTACACTGTACTACGACGTACAAGTTCTACTAGAAGTGCTGCAACCGCGCGATGTCGCGCTGGTAGTAACAACGCGTTCTGCTTCTTCCTGCAAGCCTGTGGCAAACTGATCGTGACAGCAGCGGCAGAGTTTACATATACTGACGTGATCGTTCCACATTTATGGGTTCGGGAATAGAGTGCAGCTGTCACAAATCGAAAATAGTCCGATAATCTCGACTCATTGGACTTGCACATTTCGAGACATCTCACGGACGATGGACATACATCAAACGTACGTATTACACAAGACTTGGATTGCGACAGTGTCACCATTGAACTACCCCAACAACAACGTATCACTTCTTGGAACCATCGTTCCGCTTCACACTGGTAGAACCATTGTATTGGCTGCAAAATGAGTGAAATCTTTCTGGCTGGAAATGAAGTTCAAACACAAGACGAACTGGAAGACTTGCGATTACGTCTCAAGCGAATACGGCAACAACGAGCAGTCCTGGCAACTCGTCGACGAGAGTGTCAAACTCTCCAAGCCCCACTTGATTCTCGAGTCCACCAACTGACAGTCTTTCTGCAAGGAGAAGTAGAATCCTACCAGTCCGTTGTCTTTCGACGCCAGTCGCTCCATCATACGCTTGCCCTCCTTTCTCGTTGGAATGTGGTCAACGATTGCTTTCATATTTGGCACTCAGGTCCGTGGGCAACCATCAATGGAGCACGATTGGGAGGGGAAGCTCCTCGTTTGCCCGCAGGTTTGTTACACCCTCAAGATTCCTTGGCTGGTGCTTCCTCACACGATGCATCTTCCAACAAACCCGACGAGGCACGTTCCGCACCACATCCCCCGCGGCGATATCTCCTTTGGTCTTCTACCGCTGCTGCCAACGCATCGCAACACCCTGCCTCCGCCCCGGCTCCTTATCAAGATGGTGCAGCAGCATCTAGGAACCTGAGTCCCAATTCGTCGACGCCGCAACCCCCACCAGCGGCTGCGCCCAAGGTGCCTTGGTCCGAAGTCAACGCCGCCTTGGGCCACTCTGTACTCTTATTGCAAATACTCAAAGATAAGGGAGGTTGGATTCTTCCACATGAGCTCATGCCCATGGCGAGCACTTCCCAAATGGGAGTCCGTCGACGTACCAACAACAACAACAATCCCAACAATGTGCCTCCTCCGGTTGTCTACAACCTATATTTTGATGAGTCGGGGTTCTCCTTCTTCAAAGGAGCTACACTTCGAAATTTCAACGTGGCCTTGTTGGCTTTTGCCGAGTGTTTGCATGTGGCCTCTCAACAACTGACCGATAAAACGATTGCCATGCCCCATCCTATGCAACTAACAGTGGAAGAGGGGGCTACTGTTGCCGGTGGTGGTGGTCCCTTGGGGCCGGGTGTTCTCACCATTGGTGGATGTTCTCTTGTATATCAAGAAACTACGGCAGTCGATTTTACAAGGGCTTGCAAGTATTTGTTGACGAATTTGAAATGGCTTGTGGCCTACACTGTCAAACACCACATGGAACGATGAACAACAGATGACATCTGATGTTAGCTGCAAACTACTGCTAATAGTATAGTATAGTATAGGGGATATTGGTTTTGATACAGCATGGTGATGTTGGTAGCAACATATAATTATCTTTTCCTTCTCTAGGCCAGGTGTTGTTCCAGATCGTTTTTGTTCACAACAGACTGGAGCAGCCCAAGAGAAATCATGTTGGAGGGAGAGTACGTGCGGTTTGTGGGATTGCATTGGGGGGAACTCCATACGTTGGGTGTTCGTTTCCCCGAGACTGTCCCCTTCCACATTTTATTTGCCGGCGCTCAACGGACACCTGTGTTTAGAGAGCACGTGTCTACGGCGATGAGGAAAACGGAGTAGTATGGCTAAATATTGATAATATGCAATAAGTGTACGGGGTGAGTTGGATATCGCTTTGGAGAATGGGAGGTGGACGAGCTCGCCATGTTGTTCGTCGACACTACTCGTATTACCCCCTCTCCTCCTCCTCCGTACAATCCTTAGCACGAACAGGAGGCGGCGGAAGACTACTCGTACATGTGTTGTCGTTGCTGTTGTTGCTGTTGTTGTTGTGACGATTTGTAAAACAAACGACAAGATCTACAAAAAAATCATTCCGTCATTATCCATATATTTTTGGTTTTGAAAAAGCACATCCATTTCCCTCATGACCATGACGCCACCCAATGATCCTGTCGAAGCAGCCGTCAATTCTGTGTCGACTCATGAAAATATCCAAAAGCATTCACTCTCTCAGGAAGGGCGTCAAGGAACACCTTCCTCCAATGAACTCAAGAGTTTGCCTCAGGAACCAAACTCAGGGTCCACATATCTCCTTCCGCCAGCCAAACGCACCAAAAATGACATCAAATCACCGAATCGGGTCATCTTTGCAGCACCCCCAGAGTACGATCCGTGGGTCTGGTTATTGTTAAGTGTTCCGCTAGTGTTGATTTTCTTTCAAATCATCTTTGTGGTTGCATTCTCGGGTGCCAATGTGGACTTTCAACGATCTGAAACAGCGTGGGCGTTGGGATGGACTGTGATTATGATCCTAGTCTTGTACATGATCGTCCTTCCCAAACAGGTGGATGTCCGGGCCAATGGGACAATTGGGATCAAAACTTTCCTTGTTACCTACCAATTTGGAAGTATTTCTCGTGCGTACACCAGCGAAGCGGGTGGAGAAGACATTTGGCGTCCTCGTTATCGATTTGCCACTACATTGAAGCCATCCCATCGCATCGTTGTGCGCCGACAAGGACGATTGGTGGATCTTATTCTATCGCCACAGAAACCACAAGAGTTCCTTCAGGCCTTGGAAAGTGTCATCACACCCACGGGTGATCTAGAAGCAGGAACGCAACAGCCGAACCACTCTTCATAAACAAACTGTAATAGCTAGGAAATATAATGTTGTTGTAATGAAACTTCAATGTCTGTAGAAAGGAAGGAAAGCGACGGTAGCTTGACGCTGGTTACGATCGCTGGACTTGATTCCATTTTTGTTGGATACATTGACCTAGAGGCATGTTGGTCCAAGAGGAAGTATCCTCGTCACTCAAAGTAGCCGTCGCAGTGGTTGGACCATTGGTGGATGCCGATTGATCTTGCAACAAATAGTATTCTTGTAGTGGAAGAATGGCCCCACGATGCTCCAGTTTCCAGGATTCTAGCCGTTCACGCAATTCTGTCATGGAAATATGTGTGGGTGGATAGGCAAAGTAAACCAGGGACGCTCGTTCTTGATTGGAACAAACCACTCTATGTCGAGGAGATGGCCATTGCACCATTTCCGGGTTGGTTTCGATACTATCCCTCCCCAAGGCTAGACTAGCCATGTCGCCTACATGCAATACACATCGCCAAGTGGTGTCGGCCGTTGTCGCCGTCGTCTCCCCGGTGGGCTTGGGAGATGGTGGCACGGATACCCAAGTCTGACAAGCCCGGCAATACGTTTGTAACCCTCCAACACTATCTTGCCAAACCACAGTCCATGACCCCCAATCTGTATGAGGGGAGCTTCCCAGTGCATTTGGTGGAGGGGACTGGTTGCTGGAATGGCTGTTGCTATTGTTGGGAACATCTGGAACAGCATGATAGTAAAAAACTCGCATCAAATCCAAACTTGAGGCATCGTCTGACTGATAAAAGGTATCGGGAGGTAACTCCAAAAGTTCCGTGACAGATTGAGCAATATTGGAGAGGATGCCACACCATTGTTGCACTTGCCGCACCGTCTCATGGTCGGATGCCACATGGAGTTGAGCACGTGAAATCTCCAAACTTTCTTTCGGTTCTACTGTTGGAACAACTTCGTCCGATCCTGCACTTCCACTTTCTCGATCCCGGTAAATCAAAGGTGCAGGAATAGAAGTACTCGACGTCGTGGTAGCTTCGACTGGTTTGAAAAAGAGACGGGACACTTGTTGGTGGTTGGGAGGTTTCACACCTGTTTGTGGAACAACAATGGGGGACCATCCAAAGGCAGCCAAATTCTTGAGCAAGAGCTCTGCAGAATTTTCTTGTGACAAGTCAATGGCTTGTGGTATCGAACAAGTACAAGGAATGTTTGTCTTCATAGTGAGCTTGCTTCGGTACTAGCTACTAGCTAGCAGGGATGAGAATGGCTTGGACTTGTTCTTGTGGACACGAGTGGAAAGGAGGGACCAAAGATGATGACATACCGGTACCGGTAGGGGACATGTATCCCCCTTTTGGCTTCCTCGCAAATATATTTATGAGCGTTTGACTTCTGCGACGTAGAATACCGGTGAAGAGGGAAACCAACATACCGGTATATATGGGACGTTCCACAGGATGGAACACGGTGGAGTAACACCACCCACCACCAGCATAAAGTGTGGAAACGATGGTGTTTTGCCAGCCAACACCATCGCCAACCCCTTCTGATATCTCTTCTCAAGCCTTCAATGTGGCGCAAAGCATGCATGGGACATCACAGCATCCTTCCAGGGCTGACAAGTCCAACCAGGAGGATGACACATCATCACACGTTCTCATTTCGAACGCCCTTCAATCGCTTTCCCTGGAAGAACGAGATCAGATTTTTGATGACATTCATGGGGTAGACAAGACAGCAGAAGATGCCGTGGCCTTGGAGACTCCTGAGTTTTTAGACAATCAACTACAATCCTTCCAAGAGGAATTACAACGCATCAAGGCCCACCATCCCACAAGTCCAGAATTCCAGGCACTTCACCTAGCCGAACACCAGGACAAGGACTTTGTATCCCGTTCCTTTCTACGCCTGGCATTCTTGCGGACCCGCCAGTGGGATACCCAAGAGGCTGTTGCTGCTTTTGTTAGATACTTTGACTTGAAACAGTATCTGTTTGGAAAGGAAAAGCTCACCAAGCAGATTACCGTGTCCGATTTGGCTCCTCTAGAACAAACTGCTGTTTACAAGGGCTACTTTCAAGTCCTACCATATCGAGACCGCTCTGGTCGAGCTGTGGTGGTTTGGTTGAATGTAGGTCAAGAGTATGCGTCTGCGGATTCCTTGGCACGTCAATTGTTTATCATGCATCCCTTGGATGTGGAGACACAACGGAGAGGTGCTACTGTGTTGTCTCTTCGTGTGGAGCCTTTTCGGTTCGAGCGCACACCCACCTTGCAAAATACACAAAAGTTGAATCGTTTTCTATATGACATGCCTCTGCGGTTGGCGTCCCATCATATTTGCCTGCCCCCGAGTAATTCCATTGCAAGCTCTTTTCGTAAAGTACTGGATGCGTTTGTATCTGCCTATACTCCCAAGTTGAGGGTTCGATTGCGAATCCACTACGGTACGTCCATATTCACAATGTTGTGGTGTTCCAGTCGCACATGTACACCTCCTCACCTTTGTGGTCTTGATTGGTCCTGCATTCAGGGACATTTATGGAATGGTGCTATGAGCTCATGACGTTTGGGATTCCGGTACACCTTCTTCCCTTGACTGCAGACTACAAAGTAAAGACAAAAAACCATCGAGAATATCTGGATATGCAAATTCAGGCTAATATCATGGGTGACAGGTTGGAACCGGGGAGTACTCTGTTGCCTACGAATTGGGATCTCCTGATTGGGAAAGGGAAACCCATTCAACAAGCCCCCGGGAATATACGATGGAGTGAGTTTTTGGAAGCTCTTGCCAGCAAACCGATTCTAGCTGGATCTATGCTATATACAGATTTGGCCAAACAGGTTGTACAACATGTGCGAAGTTCGGGGGGGCAGATCCTGTCAAAAGAATCTGGAGTATGGGCTCCTGTCTCAGACGCAGTTGCTCAAGATAAGGTGCTGAACATGATGCGTCACAAGCGTTTCCGACGCCGACATCAAGGTTCCAGCAGTACCAAGACTTTGTAACTGACTGTTCTTCAGAAGATCTTGCTGCTAATAAGAGATTCTTCTTCGAGAGGAATTTATATTCATCTACCACTGTCCAGCCCAGTCCCAATCTTTCTCCATTTGGATAGGGGAAGGAATGTCACCCTCGGATTCGTATTTACAGAAGGACTCAAATGTCTTGTTGCTTCTCACTGGAGTCGCTACTTTTCTTTCGCCCCGCGGCAATTCATGCAGTGGTGATGGGGCCGAAGCAGATGGTGCTGGTGCAATTCCCTTACATCCTTTCATAAATGCTTCCAACTCCAAGAGTACGTCAGGAACCTCACAGCATGACTTGTAGTAGGACTCTGCGGATCGAACTCGGACTCGGAGGCGGTCAAGGCATGGAGGCAACGTAACTTTAGTAACTGGTTCCATCATCAACTCCGTGGTGAATGATTCACATTCTTGTTTTAGACGTTTTTCCAAACCTTCTAACAGAATCTCGTTCTCCCTTCCTTCCCTTGCTCGGTTCTGAAGTTGATTTCTATACTGTTTGACAGCCAGGACTCGTCGGGCCATGCATTGCAACAAGCAAGCGGCATCATGTCTCTTCTTGGCTGTTTGCTCTCGAAGCAAACTGGCATATTCCTTCTGAGCGAGTACACGCCGCGCTACACACTGCAACAAGCAAGCGGCATCATGCCTCTTCTTGGCTGTTTGCTCTCGAAGCAAACTGGAATATTCCTTCTGAGCGAGTACACGCCGCGCTACACACTGCAACAAGCAAGCAGCCTCATATCTCTTTCTGGCTTTGTGCTTGTGAAGCAAATTGGAATATTCCTTCTGAGCGAGTGCACGCCGTGCTACACATTGCAGCAAGCAAGCAGCTTCATGTCTCTTTGTGGCGGTGTGCTTGTAGAGCAAACTGGTATACTCCTTCTGAGCAAGTGCACGCCGCGCTACACACTGCAACAAGCAAGCAGCTTCATGTCTCTTTGTCACTGCATGCTTGTGAAGCAAACTGGTATACTCCTTCTGAGCGAGTACACGCCGTGCTACACATTGCAACAAGAAAGCGGCATCATGTCTCTTCTTGGCTGTTTGCTCTCGAAGCAGACTGGTATGCTCCTTCTGAGCGAGTACCTGCCGCGCTACACATTGCAGCAAGCAGGCGGCTGCGTTTTGCTTTTTGATTGTATTCAGTTTTCGTAAGTCATGATACTCCTTGACAGCCAGTGTGCGACGAGCTAGACACTGCAATAGACAAGCAGCTGCATTTTGCTTCGTCAAAATGTGCTCTTGGAACAGTCTCTCGTACTCCTTCACAGCGAGTGCACGCCGAGCTATGCGCTGTAACAAGCAAGCAGCTGAATATTCCTTCTGTGCTCTGTGTTGATTTCGACGCAGAATTTGATATTCCTTCTGAACCAGTACACGCCGAGCTACACCCTGCAGCAAGCAAATGGCAGCATGTTCCTTTTGTGTTGTACGCTCTCGAGACAGTCTATCGTACTCCTTGACGTCAAGTAAACACCGTGCTACGCTCTGCAACCGACATGCTGCAGACTGTCTTCGCTTCATCCACATGCGTACTGCTCGTTGTACCTTGCAGGCGGCCACAGTTTCACTCTGTTGAGTGTCCTTTTTGTGAAGACCTTTCGAGAAGGAAGCTCCAAAGGTCGTCTCGACGAATTTCCTCGCCAGCATGCGTCTTACAGCACTTTGAATTACAATGGAAGAAGTTACCTTCGCCAAACCAACCGCACGTTCCCAGGTAGCCAGAGTAGGTCTTGTTGACTCGCCGGAAGCGGGAGCAGTCCTCATCATTGGGCTTAGTGGTGCAGTCTGGATAGATGAGTTCATATGAAAGAGAGCATATCTAGCAGCAGGCCTGGCAAGTTGACCTCGAATGGTCCTGTGAAGGATTACAGCTGAAGATTCCATTTCCCACACGGCCAGTCGCATTTTCCATAAAAAGTAACAGAATTGGATTTTGCGGACAGCCTCGTCAAGCATTGCTCGTACTTCTGGAGATGCCTGGACGTACCAGTATCGTGACCTCGTCTTGTTTGCTCGATGCAAGGCCTGCAATTTGACTATACCGCGAGATGACACAATGTGTGCATATTCCGAAGAGCTCATCCCTGATTTCGACTCGAGATATGCCCTTGTGGCAGCCTGGATTCTCTGTGCGGACATTCTCAGAGATAAGAACCTTCTTCTGTCATGCATTGCTCGCCACCAACGTTGAATCATCAAAACTGAAGAACGTCTATGCGCCCGAATTTCAATAGCATAGTGCAAGGGCCGAGGCATAGACCAAGCCCTTTGTATCTTGATTGCAGCAACACACATTGCCCTGTAACACTGGCGAGTCAACAGTCCACGCACGAGAGATTGAATCATCATTGCTGCTGCGCGTTTCCTTTCGAACTCTAAACGGGCCTCTTTACCTCTCCATGCTGCCTGGAAACAGGTAACAGCATACTTCTGCTTTTGGAAGTGAAACACAGCCTGATTTCTCCTCGCAGCCGCCTGGAACACGCATACTGCATTAAGCACCAGCAGACGTTGGCGGAGTGCCACAATTGATCTCCAATTACTTTGAATCAACGTTGCCGCTTCCTCTGCTGTGCGGCGTTGCTTCCGATTTCGATAACATTCTTGGATGATGCGGGCTGCCTTTGATCGTCGTGCTTCTTGGTACAACACCTTCAATGCCATCTTTTGCATGAATTGACGTCGACAGTGAAAAGACCTCCAAGATGACTGGATCTTAACACTAGCCAAGCATGAAAGTGCCATATTTTGCCGGACAATCTTTGAACGCATTGTGGCTTGAATCATGGTTACTGCAGCCCGTGCGTTGGTGAAGTGTTCTCGGGCAGTGGCTCCACGCCAGTAACGCTGTAGAGAAACCGCAGCGGAGTGTGCCTTGGCGACATGACAAACCCACAATCGATAACTGCGGTACTGCAGTTGAATGGTTCGAGCAGCCTTTGACTTTCTAGCTTCCTGGTATAATTGTCTTCTCTCTACCCGACGAGTATACAGAATTCGATACCAGTAGCTTCTCCAGAAAGCTTGGATGCGAATAGCTGCCCTCATCCTAGACAGCAGTTTTCGTACAAGAAAAGACCGCATCAGGGCCTGGACCATGGATACCGAAACCTTGAAGGCAATGTAGCGCTCTCGAGTGATGGCTCGTCGCCAGCAACGTTGAACCTTACAGATTGCTTCCTTCTGTCGAGAATAGGCGGCACAACACATGGCTCCACGATAGAAGGCCTGGATTGCAGTTGCAGCAATTCTAAACTTCTCAAGTTCTTCTTGTTGCAATCGTTGTCGTTTGATATTCCGAAGCACGATAAACCGACGCGCTGCTGACTGTATGTATCGCAGCGCTTCCTTGCGACGATGACAATGGTGGCGAGCTAGATGTCCACGCATCACCCTTTGGACCTCCACAGTACTGTCAAAGAGGACACGGATGTGTTCTCTGTATATGCAACCACGTGCAGCTGCTTGTATCATTGTTGCTGAGGCACGGCAGATCATGAACTTCTGGTAACATTGGATACCGCGCACGAGTGATTGAATCATCATCGCTGCAGCACGCTTCCTCTCAAACTCCAACCGGGCTTCTTTGCCCCTCCATATTGCTTGGAAGCTGATAGCAGCATATCTCTGCTTTTGGAAAAGGAACAAAACCTGATTCCGTCTGACTACCGCTTCCAGCGCACACACTCCTCTTAGCACTAGCAAGCGCTGACGAAATGCAACAGTCGACCTCCAACCACTTTGAATTATCGTCGCGGCTTCTTCTTCTTGACAATGTTGCTTCCAATGTCGGTAGCAGTGTTGAATGAGCTGTGAAGCCTTCTCCTGTTGTGCTTCTTGATACAATCGCTTCAATTCCCTTTTTTGTGATACATGGTGTCGCGCCATCGATATGCGTACTTGTGCTTGAATCATAATGGTAGCCGCCCTCGTAGTAGTATAAACATCTCTCTTGTGGCTACCACGCCAACGGCTCTGAATTGTTGCTGCGGCGTCCTTCCTCAACAAATCTAGCCGAACCTTTTGGAGGTATTTACGATACTTTGATTGGATAACTTCGGCCGCTTTAGACTCTTTCATTCGTCTTGCATCTTGATACAAGCGCCTTCGTTCAACTCGACGAATATAGAGCACATGATACCAGTGACATCTCCAACATGCCTGGATTCGTGTGGCAGCAGAAACCTTCACATGCGTTCGTCGCACAATGAGTGATCGCGCGGCAGCTTGTATCAACAATGTAGCAGACTTCGCATGTGAATAGTTGCTTCTAGCGACTGCTCCTCGCCAGAGACGCTGAATAGCACAGGATGCTTGGATCGCCCGATGGCTTGCCACACGAGACAACCAGCCACGTAAATGAGCCTGAAGCCTTATTGCCGCATCTGAAACTCGACTGCTCTCCCTGCGAGCATTGAAACCCCGCACAATTCCTTGCACTCGAACAACTCTATCCAGAATTCCGCAGTACCTTTTTCGGCACTGGTGCCCCCGCACTGTTGCTTGGATCATTGTTATAGACGCACGGGCGAAAATGAACTGTTGACGAGCATGAGCCGCCCGAACCTTTGATTGTAACAACACCGCATGTTTCTTCAAAATTTTATATTTCTTTTTCTGGGTCACACTCCGGGCAAGTGCTTGTACCCTCAACAACCCAACGACAAGCTGCGCAACTATTTGACGTGCCAACCATCGTCTCCAAAGCGACTGGATCAAAATTGAGGCAGAAACCATGGCTTCCAAATTTTGACGAGTCTGCCACCCTCTCCAAGCTGACTGGAAGGCTATCGCCGCATACCGACGAGTTTCCAACATGAAAATAGCCTGATGTCTTCGAATGACGCTTTGAATTTTTCGAGCGGCCCTTTCCTTGCCAAGGGCTTGTATTCTCTTTCGACAAACAAAACCTCGGATCAACGATTGAAGAATAATAGATGATCCACGACATTGACTGTATTGTACACGAGCAAGCAATCCACGCGAGGCACTCTGCAGACGCACAGCGCAGACTTGGCGACGATGAAACGTCATTTTATGCTGTTCCCTTGCTAAATGTCCACGAAATTGCTTTTGAATGCTGACAGCGGCAGCCACTCTTTCCCTTGCAACTGCTGGCAAAACAACTGTGCGAACAAAGGCTTGAATTGTCAATGCCCCGGACAACTGCGCGTTTGACATTGCTTTCATTTCATTTGCCTTGCGTCTCCCTTGCATTCCCCTGTAGTGTCTCTGTACCCATTTACAAAGACACTTGGCAAGGAAAAAGCGCCGCTGGGCTATACAAGATCGACCAAACGTCTGAAGGCGCACGGTGGCAGACATGGACTTCAAGAAGTCTTGGCGCGCCAAGAATTTCCGCCAAATGGATTGGACCTTGACGGCGTCACTTCTTCTACAAAGGTATGAGGATACTTGGGACCATCTTCGGTAGCACGTCTGAATCATCAAGACGGAATGACGCAACTGGATCCAGGTTTGCTGTGTGAATACCTTGCGCCACCAGGTCTGGACCTTGGTAGCAGCAATGTGGACTTCTTGCTCTCGTTGTGTATCCATTTGAAGTTTCTTGAAAGACTTTCTGGCTTGCGAGCCTCTCATAATATTTTGCGACCACGTTGCCACTCGGCATCTGGCCAAATATTGTTTGCGAAGGTGCGACTGTCTCCAGGCAGATTGAATGACAGTGGCGGTGAAACGAAGTGTTTGCCATGCGAACCGTAACCGTTTGCCTCGCCATAGGCTTTGAATTCGCACGATAAGCCTTTCGAGATCCAACTCTTCCTTTCGGACGTTGATGCTCTTTGCTCGAGACGTAGATGGAACAACAGATTCTTGGATTCGTCTTTGTACACCGTGGCGTCGCCATGCGGTTTGAATTTGAGCAGCTTTCTGGTTCCGTCGAAATTGTCGCAATCCCATCAAATAAGCTCTGACAATGTTATGGATAGCCAGAGTTGCTGCCCTTCTCTCTGTCCAAGCTTTGGTTGGATCCCCACTCGTGCAACTCCACCTCCGGAAAGCACTTGGATTGGGATCCACTGGGTCCAACCAGTGTTCGAGCCTAGAAGAATCTCCCAGCAATACCCGAGCTGCTTCCAAGCTTCTGGATGGGACGTGACCTTGCTTCGAAATGGGCTCCAACGTCTTTTGCAGCACTTCCCGTGTATCAGCGGAGCTTTGAAGAGCCGATTTCAACACATGAAGTCGGAACCAATTTTGAACCGTAGCAGCTGCACGATTCTGGATAGCAACTTGTCGAATTTCAGGAGAAACCTTGGGGAGTGAGTCTTTTTGAAGAGAATCCCTTGCAACCAATGAACTCGTATTCATTTGTGGAGACAGCTTAGAGTTTCGTTTGACTGGAAGAGGCTTGGTTGTGTCTAGGTTGTCGTTCATGGTCCATTGTTCTCCCCGGAGGCAACCGGATGTGTCATCCAAAGTAAAAAATCCAGAGGATGCTGATGCTGAAGACTCAGAGACAGGAGAGAAGCCACGTTCATCCTCTGGAAGATGATTGGATGGAACGGAAACGTTTGGTTGTGCTTGAGAGGCATCTTTAGAAAGCGAAGATTCCAATGAATCTTGGACATATTGTCCAATATTGGCAATTTCTGCTAAGTCTTGGTCAATAGAATCTTGTTCTGGTTGCCTGGGTATATTGGTAGCATTTGCTTCAAGGGGGGCACGGCAGCTCGTTGGTTCCAGAGGAGCAGCATTGGTGGGAGACACCCTAGTGGAGGAAGAAGAACTGCTTGTGGCCTCTAGTACCGCATCCAATGTTTGGTTCACAGAATCCACACTTGTATCCAACAATCTTCCTCCTGACTTCATGGCTTGGGATCTCTCCGTGCGACGTACACTCTCCGGTGATGACACAAGTTCCGAGTCAGTGTCGCTCCACTCCATGGCTGCTTCCAGTGTTGCCATTGGAGACATGAAAGTGGGGGAATTTTTTGACGAGGAGCTAAGTGTTTGTTGAATCTTTTGCAATTCATCCAAATCATCGTCAATGGAATCTCGACTCTCATTCTTGTCATCTACAGTAGGAAGTAGACCTTCTCCTTTCAACGCAGTTGCCTTCGCATCTGTGGAAAAGTCATGTTCCTGTGGCATGGGTTGCACAATGGTAGTGGTTATACCCTTGGGCGTGTCATCTCCGAGCAGCTCTTCCAGTAATTGAAAGTCTTCATCGACGGTGGTCGGCGTGAGACTGGTGGTTGGGGTGGGAGATGGATCACAGGGAATATTGGGAAAAGGCTTGGGACTTCCTACATCAACGTGAAGGTTGGGTTTGGCACCCGTCCTGTGGGAAGCCTTGGTGGTGCTACAACTAGCGCTAGGAGTTCTCGACTTCCCGGGAGTGCTCGTATCCGATCGTTTGGTCGGCACAAAATTGGCAGGTTGCTTCCACAACGGCGTGGCTCGTTTCTCGTTTCGATACAATCTAGAAAACACGTCCCCATCTCTGGATGTCGATGGTGTGGAATGTACAGAAGATGAAGGCGAAGGAGGGGTTTGTTGCTGTTGCTTTGGACGTTGTTGTGTCGAGGTTGCTTTGGGTGGAGTGATCCTTGAGTTGGCTTGTAGAGGTTGTTGATGAGCCGAGAAATGGCGACGTCGCGGCATCGAGTCGGGTGTTGCCACAGATCGAACCGACTGAGACCCCGAGAAACGCGGCGTTGACACACTGTTGGTGGACTGCCTTCTTCGACGATAAGATGCCACACTCTGTGATTCGGTAATGGCCGCCAACCGATTCTTGCGGGCCGATTGACTATTGCTGGCTGCTGATGCGCCAGACCAGACGGGTGTCTTGGGGGGTGGCAATCTACCCGTGGACTTTGGAGTATAGGAAAGAGGCCGTGCCACAGGCTCGGGGCTTCCAAAAAAGGCAGGGCCTGAGGAAGCGGGTGAAGCATGTTGGGGAGGCGTGGCCAAGGCTTGTCGGCGTCGAACCTTTTTCTTCTGTTCACTCTCGACGCCCATGCGGTAAAGACGATCAAATACACTTTCGGAACCACTGCTCATGGTTGAAATGGTGCTTTCTCCAACAGAATGAAGATCATCATCGTTGTCGTCATTGACATGATCTTGGGAAGCCTGCTGTTGGTGGTGCAACCTTCTTGCCGGACTTTGATGAACGGGAGTGGTCGAGGGTCGGGACCTACGACGCGGCGTCTTGGTGTCATGGGGACTGTCAGCGTTGTAAGCGATGGAAGGAGCCACAATTCGACTGGGTAGACTCTTCTTGGAAGATCCGACGGACCGGACCGAGGACCAATTGTTAGTGAGAGAATTAAACTTGTCCAGCAAAGGTTTGGAGGGGGTTGTGGATACAGTCCCTGATGCTGACGCTGTTTGTTCTAATGGCTGCTGACCAGGAGGATCAGGAGAACGGCGAGGTGTACTAGGAGAAGCGGAAGGCATGGATTGCTTGGACTTGGTGGGAGTCTTGTTGTCTGGACTTTGAAAGCAAGCCATTTCCCCTTCCATGGCTTGGACGGAAGACAACAAACGATCCCCTTCTGTTTCTTCCTTTTCTTGTGCTTCCACAGACATTTTCTGTTGCTCTGTTGGATAGACAACTACAGATCTCTACTTCTAATAGATTCGTACGGTACTGTAGAGTACACTGCACAAACACAAATGAGTTGTGGCTTGTGGTGGTGATGATGATGTAGTGATTTTTGTTTTGGTTTTGTTCGCTTGGAGGAGGCTGACTTCCGGGTGCATTCCGCATGTGGACGTTGGTGGGACACAGTTTGAAATTTGAGTAGCGACATTCCTTGTGACGTCATGGAATATCTTCAGCTCCTATGAGTCGAAGAACCTTGTCCATCCATCACCCAACAACACCCACATCTTCGTCCTCTTCCTCACAGATTCATGATCGCAACATCAAGTTTGGGATATGAAAAGAAGAAGTATGGTGGTCTTTCTAGGAATTGCTGCTACCACACCTGCCGTTCGTGGATTTACTCCGTGGCTCTTATCCTCACGACATGCTTGGACAAGACACCACCGACCCTCAACTTCCTGCATGGCACGTTTCTTGTCCAGTACTTCCCAAGATCTTTCCTATGCTTCCCTGGGGGGCGCCAAAACGGCCCCGACTGTTGCTACCGCTACGGATGGATCTCCCTTGGTCTCGACACGACCCTACCAAATCACAACTCCTATTTACTATGTCAACGATAAGCCTCATATCGGTCATGCTTATACCTCGACGGCTTGTGATGTCTTGGCCAGATTCATGCGATTGTCGGGGACCCAAGTCTTTTTTCTCACGGGAACCGATGAACATGGACAGGTGGGTTTTCTTGGTTGGACTGGAATGTGTTTTGTATTATTTTCTTTTTGGTCGTGCAGACTCACTCTCAGCATGTTGTGACCTTTCATTTGTTTGTTGGAACATGACAGAAAGTCGAGCAGTCGGCGCAGAAGCGAGGGGTCCCTCCGCAACAATTTGTCGATGAACTTTCCCAAAACTTTCGGGAATTGTTGACGACGCTTCATGTCTCCAATGATAATTTTATTCGGACGACGAACCCGGAACATCAAGCGTCGGTGCAGGTACGATTGGGTTGGGTTGGTGTGCGTTCGTTTTATAGGGTTTGGGGGAGTTGACTTGCTTGTATGGTCGGCTCGTTTGTGGTATACATGTACTAACACTATTCGCCCTCCTGATACCCCTATTCTTCTATATCCATAGCACTTGTGGGAGGTCCTTACGGAAAAAGGATATATTTACAAAGGAACTTACTCTGGTTGGTACTCGGTCCGTGATGAATGCTTCTACAATGAAAGTGAATTGATTGATGGAGTGGCCCCCACAGGTGCGGCGGTGGAATGGGTTGCTAAGGAAGAATCATACTTTTTCAAATTGTCTGCCTTTGAGTCGGCCTTGAAGGAATGGTATGAAGAACATCCCGATTGGATTGCTCCCAAGACGAGACGGAATGAGGTCTTGGCCTTTGTCAATGGGGGTCTCAAAGATTTGAGTATTAGTCGAACATCCTTCCAGTGGGGAGTTCCGGTTCCAGGAGACGATGAGCATATCATGTATGTTTGGATGGACGCCTTGACGAACTATATTTCAGCCTTGGGGTATCCCAATATGGATGCCGGGAGTCCCTACCAAACATATTGGCCGGCGTCTTTGCATGTGGTCGGCAAGGATATCTTGCGATTCCATACCGTCTACTGGCCAGCTTTTCTAATGGCGGCGGACTTGCCTCTGCCGACACGAGTGTTTGCCCATGGGTGGTGGACCAAGGAAGGAGAAAAGATATCCAAGTCATTGGGAAATGTGATTGACCCTGTCGAGTTGGTGGACAAGGTGGGTTGTGTACATGTGGGAAATTGGTTTTGGAATTGTTTGGAAGACTACTAGACGGTGTATCTGCATGTTTTTGTGTCGGCTGACATCGTTGCTTTCTGTATCCTTCTCTGATCCATTCCTCATGAATTTTGTAGTATGGTGTCGACCCTACACGATTCTTCCTCATGACCGAAGTTGGATTCGGAAGCGATGGAGACTATTCGGATCAAGCACTTATCCTCAAGGCCAACAACAACCTAGCCAATGAGTTGGGGAATCTATGCCAACGCGTCATGTCCATGATATTCAAGAACTGCAACAAAGCAGTGCCTGACGTGAATGTGGATATGGATGGAGGTGTCTTGACAAAAGAGGACAAGGAATTGTTGCAATCGGCTCAAACACTCCATGAGCGAGCGGCGGGAGCTATAGAAGAGCAAGCAATTCAGCGGTACGCGAATGAACTCATTGAGATGGTATGGGATGCTAACAAGTACATTGATGAGATGGCTCCTTGGGCATTGCGAAAGACTGATCCAGAGCGCATGACGGTTGTATTGTATGTTCTGATGGAAGTCTTGCGGTATGTCTCGATTTTGTATCAACCATTGATCCCAACGTCCGCGAACCGAATATTGGATCAATTGACGGTCCCTCTGGACCAACGAACCTTTGCTCATCTCAACAGCAACTGCCGCATTCGAGCTGGAACAACAGTCTCGAAACCACAAGGAGTGTTCCCTCGCATTGAAGATTATACAACAAGATAACTAGTGATTGTACTGTATCATTACTGCGACTGCCGATTGATACCTCTAGATACCAGCAGAGTAATAAGCATTGTATAGAAAAGGAATCTCTATTAAAGATTTGACTCTTCTAGAAGGGTACTAACATTCCTTTGTGTCTTCTTGGAGCAACTCTAGTATGCACTCCAGAATCCATCCCGACGACCAAGTCCATTCTCTCGTCGCCCACTCTACCCACACTATCCATCATAAAACTTCCCAATAATCCAAATCATCCATTTTTTCTCTCCCGAGGCAGTGCGGTCCTAGCCAAGCAAGAACCCGCTATGCCTATGCCTCGTATATCGGCTGGATCAAAGGGTGCCATTGGTGCATCCAGGCGCAGACCCTACAAGAGAAACACTTGTGAGCGACATACATTCCTTCAACTAGGCAGCGGCTCAAACAGCCTCCTAGTGCCACACTTACCAGAAGATCCACATGGCAACAACAGCCGTAACAACGACAACATTTCCAGTGCTGTGCAACAAAAGAGAAACAGAAAAGGAACAGTCAGCAACTCTCCAAAGAATACAACAACAACTTCCCAGACTCCGCAGAACTGCAACAAGACTCTCCATGCCTCTCCACACTCCAAGCAACTACACGTAGAAAACGTACGCGGCATCATCCTTGCTCAACTTTCCAACTACGCGCATTCCAAAAACAGAACCCAACATAGCGACACCCAATACAAGGTACGCAATAGTACCAGTGATAAGCGTTGAAGGAATGCTCATGGTGATGATTGATCAAACAGGAGAAACTACAACAAAACAGAGCATGTGAGTCGGATCGCTGCCACTTTCCAGCTGCGGGTCCCACCCGCTCGGTCGTTCGGCCAAGGGTTTGGCCAGCGTTGTATTCAACATATTCAAATTCGTATAAAATATTTTGTTGCAATGGCAAAGTATCGAAAATGATGTATTAAAATATGCAGGAAAATTTCTGTCCTTGCACGCCGGCGGGCTAGTATTGTCTGCTCGTCACTCCTTTCAGGAGAATATTGGTATGTAGATATGTTAAAAAACAATATATGGTACATTACTTGCACGTATCCTTCGGTATGTACGTACACAACGATCTTGGTGTAGTGGCATTTGACAAAATGTAGAATGTCAAACGGCGTGGGCAACACTTTTGGTCGGCAGTTTTTACACCATAGGGTCTCGCGAAACAAGAAGGTCTCCCATTGGAGCTTTAGTTTGGTGTTCCTTAACATTGCCAGTGCATACATCCGAATATGTTACAAGCAGCGCGCCTTGAATAGCCATACAGGTGCCAGTCGGACGAATGCTACCATTTTCCAGTAGACTATTGACAGCTTTCTAGTGAAGATGCCAAGGAGCTGGTACATTACTATCTTAACGCATTTGTACAGAGCATCTCAGCTTGTGGGTCATCAACAACAGATGAGGTCTTTGAACTTGTTGAGCAGGTTTTTGCTGTATCTAGCTGTCTTTTCCGTGTGTTTAGTCACTGAGAAGTGGCGATAGACCTTGCGACTTTTCCCGTACCGGTACTCTGAGTTTTCGTAGTTATATAGAGAAGAGTTGCTATTCTAGAGAACTAGTATTGGTGAGAATACTTATTTTTTACGACCAGCAACAACCAGGCGCTCTGCTTCCTACATGGGGAGTTTTCATGCAATATGAGTACCACCGTAAGTGTTTTGCTGGCACTATTTTCGGACTTTTTACCTTTTCCGCCAGGTGCATAAATGTACACGAGAGAACGTGGAACGCAACTCTAGAAGCATCAGCAACATCTGCATCTGGGATTGGCAAGATTCTAATTGAAACAACGCAAACTAGTAGATGACAACCCTGAAGGAGGTGAAATCAGCTGCTGCCAGAGGAATCTGAAAGCGACGATAACAAGCATATTTCTTGGATATCGTCGAAGTAGGACGTGGAATAGTTGCTGGTGTAGTTGTAGTGTATCTTCTAGTATAGCATCTTCTAGTATCTCTATCTCGTTTTCATTTGACTTGCCTGGAAATCGTTTACCTGCAGTGGTCAGCAAGGGTTTCAATTCTCTTTTAGGCTGCAGGATTTTGCCTGGGGGGTCTTACCGCCCCAGTCATGTGTTGTTGTGGTGGCATTGGGACCCCAAACATAGCAGTTTCAACCTTTTGTCGGGGCAAGCTGCTCTTCTTGACATGACATTGTTGCTCAGAAGGGTTGAACTGTGAAACCCCCCGATGCGACTTGACAGCCATTTTTGTGTTTGATGGTCGTGTTAGAGGAGTGGCCAAGGCGTTGCAGGGTGGAGTCAATGTTCGTGTCGGTCTCCGGGATCGCTTCACTTCCGCATGTTCCTCGGGGGACGAGAGTTGAAGGAAGGAGTCGAAAAGGTTGATTTTCTTTTTCTGAGGAACTGATTGGTTCCATGTAGCATTTGGAGACGATTTGCTACTCAATGGGGCAACGGTTCCTTTTGTGATTCTGGGTGATGTGTGTCGTTGTGGAATGCGGAGCAATTCCGTGTCGCTCGTTGATGTCCGGAGCGTTCGCTCTGCTGGTGCTGTATTGCTGCCTCTACGGGGTTGAGGGTTGGACCTCGAGCTGAGCTTGTTACTAGAACCGTTGTTCCCGCTGGACCACCGACAGTCAGGCTTTGGTGACCGACGCCGTTCCATGGACACCAAGCTTCGGCAGCGGAGTGGGAGCTGGAATTCCAAGGCCTTGGCGTTGTCCTCCACAATGTGAACTGAAACACGATCATCCCTGTCTTCCAGTTTCTTGATGTTTTCCTTCAGTAGTCCAGACATGAATGAAGACAAACTAGAGTGTTGTTGAGTGATAGCCATGGCCAAAGGTACGATTATAAAATGATGATGACACAAATCCTTCAGAAAGGTCGTTTGTGTGTTTTGTGAACGAACGACGAAAGCTTCTTGTTGATCTCAAAGAACCTCTTCTTCACTCTTGTTGTCTCTACCGGTAGTCGTATGTGTTGTACGGCGGAGCAATATTTAAACTGCGTGGGAATTGTACGCATTCCTGCGTAGCCAGGCCTGTCCCGCTTTGCAGAGAGCGAAGCCGCGTTGTGACGCGAAAACAAAAAACATAATGTCCTCGGAGCGGGAAACTATTTTAAGTGAATATCGCTACACGTCTGTGATGGGTACGCTAAAACCCCTTCTCCATTTCCACCTGTTACGTTGAACCAAACCATCATCTTTTTGTCCTCGTGCTTCAGTTTGTGACAATGGCCCACAATCCTGCCAGCAAAATCACGAAACCATATTCGAACACGACAAGAGTCTAGGTTCGATGTTATTGTATCGAAGTATTCTCCCTCCTCAAAACGGAGACCACAACCGCCAGATTCCACAATTTGCATCCGGTTCACATGTAAATGAAATGGATGTGTCATCGAATTGTCCAAAGACCATTCACATAATTGACCTAGTTTCAATGTCCGCAGTGGTTTGTCAGGATCCCAGCGCCCTTGAGAAATGGCAAAGGCCTTGGTTCCGTTGCTCAAAAAGTTCTCCATACTGACTGTCCAGTAATCGATCCCCCCCTCAGGATTTTCCATCTTCCTTAGATCTGCCATGTAGTAGGGTCTTCTAGGTGCCCATTGGGACTCTGCTTGGGGATCCCAGTAAGGAGAGGATTCCTCTGTTGCATTCTGCTCCACTTGTACAGTTTCAATATCCACCAGTCGTGTCCTGTTGGTCATTTCCCCTTGATGGAAGTGGAGACCCACCCGAGGTGCAGAACATTTTACTGCCAAATCAACTCTGGATGCTAATGTCAACATATGTCGACTCGATGAAAAGGAACTGGGAATAGTGGAGCGATATACACCATCGTATGCAACCACTCGTACTTCGCAGGCATTCGGGGGGTCAAACTCGACGTAGTTTTCGGCGTCGGAGAGTACGTTGAACGACACGCGAAAGTAGTACCATTCATTTTGAATCAAATTCACAGACATAACCGCTGGATCCCCCGACGTATTTTGGAATAAGCCGTTTAAAATGTTTGTACGATCTCCCGTTGCTTTGTCCAACACACTCACATATTGGAACATTACCTCATTGTGGAAGAAAGATTGCAGATGGGAAGGGTAGAAAGTGGACATGATTTGAGGGGTTTCATCGACAACCAACAGGCCATAGGCACCCGCAAACACCTGATGTGCTGCAATTGGATGAAGATGGGAATGGTAGAGAAACGTCCCGACATCTGCGTCATCCCGAATCATGTATTCGTACACCAAACAATCCCCTGATTCAACAATGCGGGTGATATCATCTACCATACCGACTCCAGAAACATGCAGGCCATGCAAGTGTACATTGGTAGGCTCCGAAGACTCGTTGATGAGGACCAGCGTATACTTGATACCTGGAGTCATACGGATCACTGGCGAGACCATGTCGCTGGTTGGCGGAGGACATGCAGTGTCATTGAGAGAATCGTGGGTATCAAGGAAATGCGGGTTCAAATCTTGATACACAAGACCCTTCACTCCCGTGATGGATACAGTATCACAGAGTAGTAGATATCCAACATAGTGTTCATTATCGAGGCTCTCTCCAGCGGAACGTGGTGGTAGGTGCCATGTCAAATTGCTGAATTCGGGCAAAGATTCGAAAGATCTATTCATGGAAGAAATTGAGCTAGGGGGGACACCTCGCAGCGCCGCCAAGCTCATGGATCCATCTTCCAGGTTCAAATCGTTCTCATTTGTAAGATACACAAAGGAGAAGCTCACCACGAGGACTACCAAAACCGTAGCAAAAAGGATTCGGGTTGGGAGTTGCCTGGTCCGATGTCGCCGCTCCTCTGCTGGTTCTACAATGTCTCGATCATCATCTGGAATCGGTGCAGTCAGTGATCCGTAGCCACAGCTCTTAAAATTAATCATCGCAGTACTCGTACTCTTCTTATGAGAAATGGGGGGACTGTGTGTATTCAAAGCAACGCAAAGTTCCAGAACAAAAAGATGTGAGGTGCCTTGACCACATTTGCGAAGCCACGTGTCCTGCACGGGATCTTGGACTACTTCGACCACCAGGAAATGTTTGTGTGCGGTACGTAGTACAGTGTATAGTATCCACCTCCAAGGGTTCAGTGGAGGCTCCCACTAGAGTCTAGTTGTGCAAAAAACAAAGCACAATCCTAATGACTAGTTCTCGACATGAAGTAGTTATAGTAGAGGGATGTACCAACGTAGAAGATCGCAAACACCCGGTATTATTCTCAACTCTAAGTTCAGCGTTTATCGTGTGCGAATCACGTACTCATACTTTCTACTCCGTTTCATGAAGATGATTATCTGAGCGAGTAACTACTAGGTAGTACTTGTGGGGCTGCTCTACTACTAGGGAGCTAGGTAACTACTAGCGTGTACTACCGGTAGTAGTAGATACTACTGACGATCACACAGGCACGATCACGTGGGGGGCCATCCCAAGACTTGGTGATGGTGGACAAAACAAGAGCCGACCACTTTGGAGGCCTTGCTTGACGACGATTGGACGAAAATTCCATAGGCGAACGTCGCTGATGTCTCGGACACGCGTCAAACCTTGCGTATGAAATCAGTTCCGTCGTCACGATGAGACGTGCAAAGGAGTCTTTTGGCGAAACAAGGTGGAAGTTCAACACTACCTCACAAAAACTGCACCGGATCTATTGCGACAAGGAAATTCGGCTATAGGATGGAAGTCTTGCGGAGTTTATTCGAGTCGTTTTCATATCGCTTTCGGAACCTTCCCCAAGTTTTCATGTCATCATAATTTCAGGAGCATTCCGAAACAGGAAGAATTGTGAGGCGACTTTGTACGGATCTTTCTTGCCTTTGATAATGAAGATTGCAACAGCACTCCTGGTCAGCGGCATTCTGCCCTTTGCTTGGGCCGCATCGTCGTCATCAACAACGACGCAGACGAATAGAATGCTTCGCGGGCAACCTGTTGTCCAACAGAGGACGACCAACAAAAACCCTCCTCCACGACAAGGAGTAGAACCACTCGTCGATCGCTATGAACCATCACAGAAGCAAACACACCAGGCATCGGTGCATGGAAATAGCCACACAAAAACAGTTGTAATGAATACCCATCCCGGAGAATCTCGTCAACACTCAGAAGATCATCACGGACATCGGCAGGATCAGCACATCCATCACGAAGCACGCTCCAACCATTTTGAATCGCATGAGGAAGTTGAGCATCACCACAACGAACATCACTATCATCACCATGAAGAGCATGCTGCTCCAAGCGGAAAGAGGGACAGATCTATGTATTCTCTTCCTACGGGATTTGATACATACTTCAACCAGACACTATTCAATATTCTACATGATGCCCCCTTTCATATCTATGAAGATGCATTGGGTCACTCTCTGGAGAGTGACTCGTTCCCTGTCTTTGCTTTGCCTGAATGGTACCACCTGACAGGGGTTTTTTCAGGTTTTTCGAAGAAAGCTTCTCCTTTGATTTTCGAAAACCTGCAATTCCTTTTGGAGTGGGAAGATATTGTTGAATCCAACGTTGGTGTCGGGAGTCGTCTAGGTACCTTCATTGAGGACAACAACTTCCGGGCCAATGTTATTATTGGCAAGTCTATTGGTGACAATGCCAGGAGTGTACCCTTCATTGGCATGGTGGTTTCCTACTACCAGTATGGATCCAAGAAAAATGTTCTGGTTCCGTTTGCAAGGTTGGAGGATTTCTTTGACGACAGTTCAGAAATGCATCTTTTGAACCCAGACACGAAGAATCTCGAAATGGATGCTCTCCACGAGCTTCTTGATCAAGCGCGATCCAACACTACGCATTTCTATCATCCTGCTTTGGCCCATACCGAAGAGCGCAAGGCCCAACTGGAGGACTTGGAAATCATTCATTTCCAGAAGCTTTTCCAACTGTTGATTCGAAGGAGCTTTCTCTTTGCCTCCGGTTATGCCGACTGTCTCCTAAATGAACCACATGGCCTTCGTCAGTGCTTGGACAGCACCTTCTACAGTATCATTAAGATGGAGACGAACGTTCGCGGGGCTTTGGATGACCAAATCTTGGAGCAATTGGCTGAAATCAACCACACGTTCCACAGCAAAGTCAGTGAAGCTTGTATCTCTACGCAAAACAATGGGTTGGGAATCATCTACGGATCCGGATCCTGTTCACAAGCCCATGATTTGGCAGCATTTGTTGGAGGAATTCGCTCCATCTGAACATATAAGGCATCTGGAAAAGTTTCGAGATGAGGCTACAAATATTTTGTGTACTAAAACAACAGTAGGAATAGATATGCAGTTCTTTTATCGTTCAAATGTGATTTCATCATTCCGTGGTACAGTATAGTAGTGGAAACTTCAGGAAAATACCCAGAAGCAATCGCTCGGTCATCAGTCGTCGGTCGCCAACAACAACCGAGTGATGACATCAACCAAAATGTGAGGTCGTGCAAAGCGCACACTCAAAAGAGCTGCGCCATATAGCCCTGCAATAATTTGTTGGGCAAAATTTTGGAGTATGAATGTCTTCATGAATGGTGAGTGTTTTGTACGAGTACTTAATACGTTTTTGTCCAACTTGCACGACAGGTGCCCATCTTCCGGACCACACCCCTTTCGTGAGTGCGTTGTAGGAGGGGTGGTGTGAGAATGGGCCTTTGCACCAACACCACGAAGTCCACTACATCACGCAAGAAAGCAAGGCTTTCGAGAGACCAAGACAACAAAGAAGCACTGTGTTTGTGCTTATAGTGTTTCTTGGTGCCAAATCGAAATCACCATGACTCATAGAATACTCAATGTTACGATAGCTTGGCTTCTTTGGATTGTGTTGATCCGAGGAGATTTTGGGGTTGAGCTTGATACAAACCATGTTTCCAACGTACTTTTCCTGCCTTGGGGGGGGGAATCCAGCAACTTTCAGAATGAGCATTTGTTGGATTTCCTGGGAAACCGGTGTATTACATTGTTAGGGGGGAAATCAAACGACGAGGATGAATCAACGATAGAAGATCTGCTAGTTGTTCAATATGATCAGTTTGGTGGCTCATCCATCCACACCCAGAGGCTGCAATTGCAGGTACAACAACATCTACACCAGAGTTCTGAACCAACAGTTCGTGCGATATATGTGTTTGCTGAGCACTCTCAATTCGATCAGAAAGAAAGAATAAGATTGGGGTGGGATGGAAGACCCTCACTATTTCCACCCAGAGAGGAAAGGCGAACACTAGTCCTGGGGGGGAGTGGGGAGGCTTTGGACGTGACTGTACATTCTTTTACGCCAAGCGATGGGTCTGATTTTGAGCTTCAATTGACATTTCGGATACTTCAATCCGCAGAAACGATATCATCTACGAGGCACGGGCGGGAACTCCGTGACACGAGTAGTGAGCTCAGTTCTTCTCATACGGAGGACAACTCATCAACAGATGATGAAACAGACGAATTCTCGTCCAATTCATCAATCCTGGAGTACACTTCGCAAGACATGCTTGAGCTTAACTTCACCACTTCAGACCCTTTGTCGATGTACTCCACAGGGACGGTTGAGAAATCAACTAGCGTATCGCTGTCAAGTACATCCGATTGTTCCATCCTCTTTTATGAGTGTTGTCAGGATTCAGATTGCAACGTCGCAGGTTCCGATGATGCTGTCTGTGTCAATAGAAACTGCATCGATGATGGAAGGCCTCGGTTCACGCTGTCGTGGTTGGGAGATGATGACTTGGACTTGTACGTAGTAACTCCAGCGGGTGCTACTCTTTCCTATCAACATGTGCAGGACGCGCCATCGGGAGGAGTTGTGGGGGAGGATGTTGAACAAAACTCATATGGATATCATGTCGAAAACGTCTACTTCCCAACAACCGGAGGGCCTGGCGGTACATATGAGTATTTTGTGCGTCCATTGACCACCGTTGGAACAGCTGACACTTGGAGTCTAGAAGTCCACGATGAAAATGGAGTTGTGGCCTCGCATGAGGGAACAAAATTCTCGTCCACTTTTCAATACTTTAGAAGTGTCACACCTCCAACGTCAGCGCCAACCTCCAGGCCGACATCAGCTCCCTCAAAAGTGGCAAGGACTCCCGCCCCTACGTCAACCGACTGTGATTCGACATTAGATGAGTGCTGCTCAGATTCAGACTGCTCGAGTGACGGAGAAATATGTTTCAATCGAAATTGCATCGATGAGGGCAATCCTCGGGTCACTCTATCATGGATTGGGGATGATGACCTGGATCTTTTCGTTGAAACACCAGCTGGTGCAGAACTGTCATTCGTGAATTTCTATGATGCTGTGTCTGGAGGTCGATATGGTGAAGACTATGAGCAGTACGGTTTCGGGTATCATGTGGAGAGTGTGTATTTTCCGATGAGTGGTGGGCCGGCGGGAAACTATAGATTCTTCGTCAGACCTGCTACAACTGTGGAAAGTGAGGATACTTGGACACTGACGGTGGCTGAGAATGGGGTAAATGTTATGACTGAGAGTGGACAGGGCGCATCATCTCGTTTTTATTACACAAAAGAGCGAGGCGATGATGGACCAACCCCACTCCCAACGAAACGTCCAACGTCCGCTCCGTATGCTGGAACCTCCGCTCCCACAGAAACACCAGTTTCTACGGGGCTATCACGTGCCCCGGCAAATCCTCCATCTAGGGCTCCACAGACAGACAGCACTTGCAGTATCTTCTATGACGAATGCTGTGACGATTCCGATTGTTCTACTAGCAGAGATCTCTGTGAACAACGCACGTGTATCCGAGAGGGAAATCCAAGGATCAGCTTGATTTGGGATGGGGATGATAGTCTACGGCTTTTTGTGGCAACTCCTGATGGTGCAGTCGTGTCATCAAACTACACATACGATGCTGTTTCAGGGGGTATGTTCGAGGCCGACTCTTCCACCGGAGAATACGGGAAGCACGTCAATAATGTGTATTTCCCACTGTTAGGAACACCTACTGGAACTTTTATCTATGGTGTCCTGCCATCATCATCTGCAACTGCGACTGAAGCCTGGGTCCTAGAAGTCCATGAAGAGGGTGAATTGGTAGAATCTCAAGCAGGCACCGGAGCTACTTTTAGTTTTGAATACGAAAGAGAGGAGTCACAGGAAGGGCCCGAGCGCCCCACACCTACCCCTTCCAGGTGTAGTCCGTTGTCTGAGGAATGTTGTTTGGACTCGGATTGCGAGGATGACGGGGATATATGCGTTCAGCGCACATGTATTGGTGAAGGAAGTCCCCGTATTACCCTCCGATGGATTGGTGACGATGATCTTAATTTATTTGTTGAGACCCCTGCGGGTACAGTCTTATCGCAGGAGAATACAGTTGACAGCGTTTCTAGCGGCCAATTCGAGAGCGACTCAAGTTCATCGTACGGGTTCCATGTTGAAACTGTGCACTTCGTGGAAACCAGTGCCCTTGCTGGAACCTACACATACAGTGTCGAATCAGCGTCAACAGTTGGTATTGGCGCGGATGTGTGGAAGGTAACTGTGTACGAAGGAGGGGAGGAGGTAGAGGAGTATACTGGCATTGGTGATTCCGGTGACTATGCGTATGTGCGTCTTTTTGGAAGTGGTATGCCGGTACCAACACCTACCCCTGCACCAATCGCAAGTGATTGTTCCACGGATTTGCACGAATGTTGCAGTGATTCTGATTGTGCAAGCGATGAAGTTTGTGAGAACCGAAACTGTCTCAGTACCGGAAGTCCACGCATATCCTTGAGCTGGCTTGGGGACGATGACTATGATCTTTTTGTAAGGACTCCAGCTGGGAATACCATCTTCTACAATAATCGCATGGATGCTACCTCTGGAGGAAGATTTGAAGGTCAGAAGACTCAAACAGTCTACGGCTTCCATGCAGAGGAGGTATATTTCCCGGCATCATCTTCGCCTCTTGGTGAATATGCGGCCCTTGTGCGATTGGCAACTAGGAGAAACACGGCTGATGTTTGGCAATTGAAGATATATGAAAATGGTGTTCAAAAAATCTCGAGAACTGGGACAGGTGATTCTGGTTTCATCGAGTACTCACGAACGACTGCTGACTTGGAGACAACACTTTCTCCCACACCAGCTCCGTTCATTGCCAGCGCGTCACCACTTTCGCCGGTCACAGAAAGACCTCCTTCTGGGACCTCCAATGGAAATCGGGATTGTTCATATGAGTGCTGTTCGGATGATGATTGTAGCGGTGCTGGGGATTTGTGCGTTCAATATACCTGTATTTCTGATGGGACTCCGCGATTCACTTTGTCCTGGACAGGAAATGACGATCTTAGTCTAGCGGTGGTAACTCCTGGAGGCGCCACAATATCAGGGTACAATCCTACTGACAGCGTGTCTGGTGGAGTTTTTGATGGGAATGCAACTCAGACGGAGTTTGGATTCCACGTGGAGAACATTGTGTTTCCGAGCAATGGTAGCCCAGAAGGAAGTTACTCCTATCTTGTGAAAACTGATACTATTAGGGGGTCCAGCGACCGGTGGGTTGTCCGAGTGTACGTAAGTGGGGAACTTGTAGCTTGGAGAACGGGTGCTGGGGCATCCCGTACATACGTGTATGGCTATGGCTCTCCACTCCCGACAGAATCACCCACCAAAGCCCCAGTGACCCTTCCTGATGTGGAAACGAGAGCCCCCGCTTCAGCACCCACTGCAACAACTTGTGAATCTGTGTCAGAGTGCGATACCGGAGACGTTTGTGTACAGGCAATTTGCATTCCCGACGGAAATCCCCGTTTTACGGTGATCTGGACAGGGAATGACGACCTTGATCTCTACGTAAGAACTCCAAATGGTGACACCATTTCGAAATTGATTCCATATGATGAAGAATCAGGAGGTGTCTTCAGTGAACCGGGTGAGCAAGACGGGTTTGGCCGTCACGTTGAAAATATCTATTTTCCCATAGGAGGGGGGCCCAGTGGAACGTACCTCTACTATGTCAGGAGTTCACGCGCTCAAGGATCTAATGACAGTTGGGAACTATCTGTGTCAGTCGATGGAACAGAGCAAGTATCGAACAATGGCACAGGAGATTCGTCAATCTTTTTGTATGTTTTCGAAGAAGAGTTCCCCACTGCCACACCCGCGTCTCCCGAATGCGACACCGATGCCGACTGCTCAAGCTCAAAGTTGTGCGTAGAAGGGACGTGTATTTTTTCCGGAAACCCTCGAATTACAATGACATGGACAGGTGATGATGACTTGGATTTATCAGTGATTACACCAGATGGTGAAACAATCAACTACGTCAATCCTAGTGCCGTCCTTTCTACGGGACAATTTGATGGTGAAGGTGTTCAAGACTCATTTGGGAGTCATGTTGAGAACATCTATTTCCCAGAACCAGGTCCTTCGGGGACATATCTTTTCTTTGCTAGAAGCTATCAAGTCGAAGGGAGTGATGACCTTTGGAATATTCAGGTGGTAGTCGATGACGAGGAACTCATGAGTGAATCTGGGGTTGGTACCTCCGGAACATTTTCTTTTACATTCAACAGTGGCTTGGAACCGACAGCCGCTCCCACAGTGTCAGATTGTGACACTTCGAAGGATGAATGTTGTGAAGATTCTGACTGTCTAGGGGCTGCAGTGTGCACCCAGCGCACGTGTATCAATGATGGTACCCTACGGTTCACTCTGACTTGGACTGGAGATGATGACTTGGATATTGTTGTAGTCACTCCCGTCGGTACATATGTTTCATTTTTGAACGAATATGACGAAACAAGCGGAGGTTACTTCGGAGTGGGGGGAGACCAGTATGAATATGGATCTCACGTTGAGAACATATTCTTTCCGTACGAGAACCCGCTCAATGGAACGTATCAATACTACGTTCGAAGCTTCTTGCAGGAAGGAGATGATGATCTCTGGTCTATATGCGTTCATGTTAGTTCGCAGGAGATGTCTTGTACTAGTGGGACTGGAAGCTCCACCATGCTCGAGTACAGTTTCACTGGACCCCTCGTCTCATCTTCTCTCGGTGAAGGCCCAACAGGGTCGCCAACATCGTTGGATCTTGAATCTACACTGTCGCCCACATGTGATGTAGATGAGGAGGAATGTTGCAGCGACGACCAGTGTATTGCGTCGGTAGAAACATGTGTCCAATACCAGTGTATTGATTTGGGATCTCCACGATTTACCCTCACCTGGACTGGTGACGATGACTTGGATCTCACAGTCAAGACACCTGTGAACACAACGGTTTCATTTGGTAATCAGGCAGACCAAGCCTCTGGTGGAATCTTCGGCGAACAAGGAAATCAGAACAGTTATGGGGCACACGTCGAAAACATTTACTTCCAGGAAGGTGCTTTTGCCGGGGCATACACGTATTCTGTCAAGAGCTTTTATCAACGGAGCGGAAAGGACAAGTGGACTGTGTCAGTGTACCTGAACAACAAGCGCGTAGCCTCACAAACCGGAGTCGGGGATTCGATTGAGTTTGTTTATACATACTCTGGATCCAGTGACTATACACCCATGTCGATGTTGTCTACAACCTGTGATTCTGATTCTGTGGAATGTTGCCTAGATTCAGATTGTGATATCCAAAACGAGCTCTGTGTCCAGCAGACATGTATCGACAGGGGAAACCCAAGATTTACTCTGTCATGGACGGGAGACGACGATCTAGATATAAGTGTTGTCACGCCATTTGCCACCACAGTGTCTGGTTCCCTGAGAAATGACACTATTTCCCACGGGGTATTTGGAGAGGAATCAGACCAGCTCGAGTTTGGGCGTCACGTGGAAAACATCTATTTCCCGTTGACAGGTGGACCCTCCGGCACATACACGTACTTCGTCTCTGTCTATGATCAAGTGGGGATGTTAGATGACTGGACCATGTCGGTATATGTGGATGATATGGTGGTGGCAACTCAAACAGGAACTGGGAACTCCGGTTTTATGATCTTTGACTTCCATGAAGGGTTCACTTTGCCTCCAGAGCCGTTGTCAATCTCGTCTACAGCCGCCAGCGACAAAACTACAACGAACAGTATATCGGTGGTCCAATGCAATTCTGACGAAGAAATATGTTGCCGTGATAGTGACTGTCCGGTGGACTCTGTGTGTATTCAACGAACATGTGTCGGAGAAGGAAATCCTCGTTTCACACTGGTTTGGAATGGCGAAGATGAATACAACTTGACTGTGACCCCTCCTATTGGAAATGGGATCTCTCCTGAAAACGCGGTGGACCTCGTGTCGGGAGGACTGTATAATCCCGATATGATTCCAGCACAGTACGGCTTGCACGTGGAGAATGTGAATTTCCCAATGGAGGGTGGTCCGCTTGGCACATACTACATCACCGTTGGGCAGAAAGAGCCGGTAGAGACGATACTGGATCAACCCGATTCGTGGACATTGTCAGTGAATGTCGATGGAAACATTGTCAAGACGTATACAGGTTCTGGGGACTCTGTTACTTCCTTTGCCTACGATTTTGTACAGGGTAGCATTATGGAAGATCGCACCGTGCGTGCTTGTTCCTTGGAAGTGGATGAGTGTTGTAGCGAAGAAGACTGTACCGTGTCAAAAGAAGAAACCGCAATGAACATTTTCGAGCACTACCAGTACCAATGTGTGCAACGCACTTGTGTTCTGGAGGGGTATTTCCAGATACTGCTTTCTTGGACCGGTGACGATGACTTGGACCTGACAGTTGTGACACCAGAAGGCAATGAAGTCTCGTACTATAATCCAGAAGATGAAGCGACCGGAGGTATTTTTCATCAAGATGCCGTGGCGGCTCTGGGAGGCTTCTCTGGTTTTGCCCCGCACCTAGAAACTGTGATCTTTGAAGAAGAGCTAAGCGAGGCAGACCTAGCATCCACCACAGGAATCTTCGAGCTGAGAGTGACATCATTCAATGCTGTTGGTAGTGACGATTCATGGGTCCTTCAAGTCTTTCAGAACGGAACAGAAGTGCTGACAGAGACTGGACAGGGCGACTCGGACTGGATCGAGATTGACTACTTTGTAAACTAGAGAAGGAACAACGAATCCAATTGATTGAATCGTATTGACCCACCGGAATGCTCCTACACTGAAGACCTCGTGGTAGAATATCAGACCTCGAGTTCCAGCAGAATTCTTTGGTTGTAGTCGTAGCAGTCAGCTCGTTCCAGAGGTGTGACCATGGCCAACCGCTTTGAGCAACGCATAGCCTTTCCAACAAGCCTCTTTGTATCGGCCTTGATTCTCACGTGCACCATTATTTCTCCACTTTGGCGTGTTCAAGCATTTGTGCCATCTACCCTTGTAATTCCTCGTTTGTCCGTTTTCCAAAGAAGAGAGTTCACAAGTAGTAAGAAAATGGCCGCTGAAACCACTGAGAATCCACTCACAGCCGCGGGCTTGCCGGTACCAATGTTAATGGGGAGCGCTTCATTTTCTCGAAAAATTGTACTAAAGGAAATGGGGGTTCCTTTTCACAAAGTAGTTTACCCAATTGATGAGAAGGCACTCGGAGATCGGTCTAGTTCCTCACCCGAAGAGCTGGTGCAGTTGTTGGCTCAAGCCAAGATGGATCACTTGTTTTCCCAACTTCCAACCGATCCCATCATTGTAAACTCGGAACAAAAAGAATGGGTCGCTATGACAGCCGACCAAGTCGTGACTTGCGATGGAACGATTCTCGAAAAGCCCGAATCTGTCGAGGAAGCCAAGGCATTCAACAAGATGTACATGTTCAAAGCATCTCCTGCCACGGTGGGAAGCTGCGTCTTTCGCCACTATCCAAGTGGTGTACAAGTGTCTGGGATTGATATTGCCACCATTCATTACAAACAGGTCGATGAGGAACAAGCAGAAAAGGCAGCAAACGAAATGATTGACAACTTCATCGAGCAAGGCGAGCCAATCCTTTCTTGCGCTGGGGCTATCATGATTGAGCATCCTCTAACCAAACAACATCTTCTAAGAATTGACGGAACAGAAGACAGTGTCATGGGGTTGAGCAAAGCACTGGTCTTAAAGCTATTCAAGGAGTTGGCAGAAAAAATCAAGTAGAAGAATCATGTTCATCGTCCTAGATACTCCAATGTCTATGGTCACTTTGTACACACTGGGTGTGTATCTCTATCTACCTAGAATTCTTCACGGTATGACTCGTCGTCAGAGTGTACTTCTTCTTCGTATCCATCATCGGCTTCATTGTCTGGTTGCTTTTTTGCGGGAGGCTCTGGATGGGTCTCATCCATGTATTCTGCGTGCGAAATGTCATCCTGTACATCAGTCGGTTTCACATAGTAGCGTGGATCGCGGGAGTATCTGTCCAATCGACGACGGCGCTTTGACCGGTTAGATACCACACTGGGAGCAATACTTGCCAGCTCTATGTTGGCAAAGTCCTCATCGCTGCTTCCACCGGATAAGTCATCATTGGCAAAAGTTCGTTTCGTGCTTTCTGCCACCGCTTTCTGCTTCTCAAGCAAGTCGGCCTTATATTGCTCTTCCAACTCTGCAGTGGGGGGTTTCCTTTTTTTCTTACGAGGACTTTCCGGTTTCTTTGGTTCTGTCTGGTCAACTGCAACAGGAGTTGCCCTAGCTGCGGCCCTTTTGCGTTTCGAGCCGACAGGCGCAGGAGGCGGAGGGGCGCGCATCTCGTCAGCGGTAAAGTCACCTTCGATCATTTCACCAGAATTCGGCTTCTGGGTGGCACGAGCAGCTTTGCGTTTCAAGCCAACAACAGCAGGAGGTGGAGGGGGCATCTCTTCAACGGTACTGTCATCGTCAATCTCTCCAATGGCTGGCTTCTGGGTCACACGAGCAGAGGGAATATCTGCCACGGAAACCTCCTCGTCGTCATTAGGTTCTGGCATGGACATATTGGCTCCTCGCAGAAAGTCCAGTCCTGCCACATTTCCATAGTCGGCGGCTGTTGCTCCCATATCCAAGTTATCTTCACCGTCATCATGTTCTACCTTGATTGGAGCCTTGGGAGGCTCAACCACGCTGTCGATGTCATTATCCTCTTCACTTGAAATCACCACCGCAACTTCTTCCTCTGCATCTTCGCCTTCGTCAGGATCGGGCATCTCCGCCTCCTGTTGTGCCAAAACTTCGGCGATAGGATCTTCGATGTCTTCAGGCTCGATCTTTTCCTCTTTGACTTCTTCTTTCGGTGCTCCGGGGTGCACATCAACAGATGCCAAGAATTTTGAAATTGAACCGAGTGCCTGGATATAATCTGTCAATAGATACACGGCGTCAACTCGAAGGCATTTCCATCCCACGCGCTCAATACTCTTTTGTTGCTCCAACATGGACTTCCAATCCTCGCTGCTCTCACCGGTAGCCTCCACACAAATGGCAGCTCGACGTGAGGAGGTAGCGTCCTCGATGCAGATAGCATTGTCCCAGACTACCCCCATGCTGTTGGTTGCGTATCCCTTTCTCTCCAGGAGGTCCTTCAGCAAAGACTCTGCACGAGCCCGGAAAGGTGATAATGCAGAAGAGACGCGAGCCTTGGGTCCATCCTTGGAGGAATCGGTGCCAGCATTGTGTTTGGCCCGTTCGAAGAAGTCCAACACGGCAAACTTCACATCCTGTTCATTGGGAATATGATTCGTGTCGATACTTCTAACAAGGACCATCCGATCTCGTGCTCGCGATAAAGCAACATTGATACGCTGAGCGTGCATGAGTTGGTTTTGAGTCACCACGCTCCTTGGAGAGCAGACCATAGACAGGAACACAATATCCCGTTCAGCGCCTTGGAAGGATGGTGGCTCCCCGACCAAAATATCGTGCAGCTTATACTTGTGGGGCCCAATTTGATCGAGCAATCTCCCGCGAATGAGCCGACTTTGCTCATCACCGACAAGAGAGATGACACCAATGGACCGCTTCTGTAATAAGGTGCAAGATTCCACGTACGCCTTGATTTGTCTCACAATCTCATCACATTCTTGTTCATTGATCTTTCCAGTCTTTTGACCATTTCGAATTCGAATGTCAACCAACGAGGGCTTAAGGCGTTCTGTGCTGGTTGGGAGGCGAAGAGGAACCAAGTTACCATTGTAGTATTCATGATTGCTGAACGAGATGATCTCAGGGGCACAACGAAAGTGCTCTCGGAGGATGATTCGACCCCTTGGATACGCCTGGGCACATAGATCGAAAAAGGAATGCCCTGGGAGCATAGAAGCTTCAAAAGGCGATTCAGGAAGAGCAGCCTTGAGCATTTCAATCTGTTCCTCGGCAACAAAGCTTTCGGTGGGGCTGACTTGTTTTCCGTCTCCCACAATCAACCATTGCTTTCCACGCATCATACCAGGAAGAACAGTCACATCGCTTTGAGAAGCCTCATCAATGACAACCAAGTCGAACAAGCATTCTGCTGGCAGGTAATCGCTGATCTGAGATGTAGTAAGAATCCAGCACGGAATGTAGCGGACACATTTCTCAAAAGCAGTCAAGTACTCTTGACGCTTCCTTCGCTGCCTTTGCGTCATTTTAGATGTCTGCGATGCCTTGCCGAACTTGGCTTTTCCAGACACCTGGGCAAAGGTCACCAAAGCAGATTGTGCCTCGGCAGAGAAGTTTTTGCTTAACTCGCCGATTACTCTTGCTGAGACAAGATCTTCTGCAATTGTTTGAATGTGTGATGCAATACCGACTCTTCGTTTGTCTAGGGTTTCAAACTCAGCAGCCTCGCTGCCCGTATCACCCAGCTCCAAATCCTCCACCAGTACTTTGATTTTGTAGGCACGATCAAGCAAGTCAACGATGCTTGGCAAAATATACTTCTCGTCTCCTTCGGTTCGCACAAATTTCTCCTCTGGCCAACTGTCTCGTACAAAGTGGGCACGAAGTGTGTTCTCGTAGAAATGACTGACGGCCTTCTTGCGCTCCAATGCTTGGAATATCAAGTACCAATCTTCCCGGCGGCTTGCTGCGTTCTCGTTGATACGAATCTCCTCCAGCTGTTGCTTGACATTGCTACAATGGTCTGCCATACGACTTCCAATCAAGGGGACAGAGGCGATCGCTCCCTTGGTCGCATTTTTCAAATAAGAGAATGGGAGACCTGCATTGGATGCTGCAAGTGAGACCAAGGCATCGGATGGTGGTGTGGGGTATCCAGTGACCATGTTCATGGGATCACCCTCCGAAACCACCAACGCTTGCAACTTGTCATGAAGTTCTTTGACTTTGTCTGCTTCCCAATGTGCAATTGTCTTCATGAGCCATGGTGCAGTTTCAATCAATTCCAAAGCTTGTTCAAAGAACTCTTGACCCGATATTGTTTGAACCAATGTGCGTCGCTCCTCGGCATTGGCGCCGAGGCGCGCATCAATTTCCTTCAACTCGGTTTCGAGTTCACCAATATTGGTTTGAAGTGCCTCAGAGCGTCGAACTTCCCGTTCTGTGTTCACCCATGCCACCTTGTTGGCAAGACGTTCTACAGTTTGCTGTAGTTGCCGCATTCCCGTAGATTCACTCATACTCACATCTACACAAAGCTCTTGCACACACGCAGGTAAACGTTCCCGCAGGACGCTCAAGGCTGGAGCACCCTTACTAGTCACAAGTACCCTCTTTCCTTGACTAAGATAGGCACACACAATGTTGGCAATGGTGTGCGTCTTTCCGGTTCCAGGTGGCCCTTCACAGACAACGGCAGGATAATTGTTGGTGAGCAACAAATCCGCAATGCGATTTTGTGCATCTGAAGTAGGCAAAGGGAAACGAGGTCGGGAGGGGACAGCTGCTGGTAGAGGGGGTGGAGCTGACTTGGAAAATGCCAGGGATGACAAGCTACCAAGGGCACTGCCAATGGCCGAGACAACAGAAAGTGAAGATTTGGCAGTCTCTTGGAGTGACTGATCCTGTGATGGGTCCAAAGCTCCAGGACCGTGAGTGAGTGCCCACAAGGCTCGAGGGAGTTGGTCGTTGGGAGATACAGACACTTTTTTGTCATTGTTGGAGATGGATTCTACCAAGGCCAGGGCATCGCGGGCCCAAACCGCCGTTGGGCGGGGTGCCGAATACAAACACCATGCATCTGTGACGACCAATTGTCCACTGCGGAGAAGGGACTGAATCCTTTGAGGAGATGTCTTGCTGGATTGAAAAGTTCCTCCAGCAGATAATTCCACCGCCATGCGTTTGAGAAGCATGGTATAGGTCGAGGGCTCTCCGGGAGCCATGGAAGAAACATCCAAGGCTTCTACGCTTTGTCGGAGCTGGCGCACGGCATCGGCATTGCTTCCCAATGCACCTACCACGGTTTGGTTCAAGGAAACTCCCGTATGCTCCTTGGGGCGAACCAAGAGTGCACCATCCCGCGCCAACTCGACTTCGACACGAATCTCCAAGAGTGGTCCATCCACCAAGGTATACGATCCGTCGTCTTCTTGTACCAAATACTTGGCTTGCCCCAATCCCCAAATGAGATCCAAATCCGCTTGAATGTCCTTTTGATGGTACCATTCAAATAGGTGATTGTACATGGGCTCCAACAGCTTTTTGATTTGTTGAGCTTGCAAATACCGTCTTTGGCGTCGCACCCAACGCTGGAGTTTGGGATGAGATGTAGGGGGTAATCGATCCAACTGTTCCATAGTAATAGCCGTCGCTTTTGGAGCGGACTGTTTCAAAAATGCTTTGATTTCCTCATCGATAGGAGGTGGTGCTGCAGCAACTCCTTTCCACACTCCGCCTACGACACGTGTCAATCGTAGCCAACAAGCAGCAGGTTCGGTCGCGTTGTTCTTTTTCAAGGAACCACCCATCCCTGCTCCTGATCCCCGCGTATAAAAGGAAAAAGGAAGGGTAGTTTGTTGTCCTTGTTGTACTTGCGATGAATCGCCAGGCAATTGATTGCAAAGCAACGCCAAGCGTTGAAAATCGGCAATGGTGAAGAGAACTTCCGACGCCGGAAGGGCATCTTCTTCCATGGCCTCTCCGGCAGCATAGGAAGTGGCCATGGCAGCATGCGTTGGAAACAAAGAGGCGGCATCCAACTGAGGAATAGTTCGTACAAAAGACCGTGCTACATTGCCTGTCCCCGTCGCACTGGAACTCATGGTGGAAATGTAACGCAGGATTTGTGTCACTCGTTTGCGATGCAAGGCTTCTTGCTCATCTTGTTGTTCCGTTCCCGAACGACTCCACATCATGGACATGGTGACACTCGTACTGAAGTACTGTACTCGTAGTAGTAGAAGGAAGGGAGATGGGTGGATGGGTTGTGGTGGCTGTTGAATTGATGATGCCACTTGCTCCAACAACGCAACACTCCTTCTTCACCTCTTGTGGGTCCTAAGAATTCTGACACAAAACGGAATTTACACGTGAGATTTACACGTGAGATGGAAGACGATGTCTTGCTTGTTGTTTTGATGCTGAGTCGTTCTTGATTCGTACTTTGGCCGAAGCATGTGTGTCGTAGTGACATCAGCAAAATTGTTCCTGTCTGTCCCTCTGCCCCCAACAACACTCGAGATTCGCCACTCAAATGCATCGGGTCCTCCTCCAACAAAAAAAGTGCACATCTTTTTTTTCTGCTACGACGGCATCGTGTGCAGAGACAAAACGTGCGGTTGTTTCGTACAAAGAAACTTGGACCAACAACAACGTTCATCATGTCAACTTATGTCTCTCCTGCTACTGTAGCTGTGGGTGTCGATTTGGGAAGCTTCAACGCTCGCATTGCTACCTACGATACCAACTTGGCCCATGCGGTGATTTGTGCCAACCATGATGGTCATCGGGAAACACGTGTTTGCAACGAGTCTTCGGCTCCCATCACCGAGGAAGAACTGGAGGAATTCTACAGAGAACGTCTAGTAGCTTTGGCTACTAGTTCGGCTCACACCAAGGATATTCTCGTGGTCACCAGTGTCTCGAACGAACCACAAGCCATGTCGGCATCCAAGATGAATATTCTCACCAAATTTGGAAGTGTCATCACTGATGCTGCTGCTATTGCCTTGGCTTCTGGTTTGGAGGCTGAAACTTCTCAGCGTTCTGTGTTGGTTCTGGATGGAGGTGCTAGTGGTCTCAAGGCCACCATTCTCTCCAACCACTCTGGGCTTTGGGTGCAGGACCATTTTTCCAAGCTAGATTCCCTCACTGGCCAAACCTTGGTCGAGCCCTTGGCACAAGCAGTCGCACAGCAGTTTGAACAAAAGAATCGTTTCCCCCGGGGAGAAGTCTGGGAGAGCAAAAAGGCAAAGCTCAAGTTGCAAAAGGCTTGCGAACAATCCCTCAGCACCTTTCAACGTGCCAACAACGTTGCCATCCACGTTGATTCTCTCTACGAAGGCATGGATTGCAACGTCTCCATGTCCAAACCCAAATGGGAGCACTTGTCCAGTAAGCTTGCCACGCAAGTCAAGACCTTTTGCCAAGGTCTCCCTGCTGCCGACACGGTCGTGATTGCCGGTAACCTCCATGATTGGTTGACCCCCATTGTCAAGACTGTCTTTGCCGATAAGGTCCGTTCCACACCGTCCGGTGTGGATCCCTCCGAGTTGGTAGCCCTTGGCTGCACCATTCATTCGTATGGAAAGTTGCAACAACAACTTCAACAAGGATCCGACGAGGCTGTCGACCCGCACCTTCCTACCCTTCAAATTCCTTCCTGCCCAGTTTCCATTGCCGTCGAAGCCCCCGATCTCGCACACACCTTGGTAGCCAAGGGATCTACACTTCCTTTTGAAGCAACGCATCAGCTTGCCAGTGATTTGGAATCTCTCAACTTGGTTCAATTGGAACCATCCAGAAAACCACTCGCCACATTGGAGGGACTCAAGGCGTCTTCCACCATCAAGTTGCAGCTTTCGTCGCAGGGGCGTTTGCGAATATCGGTGGATGGAGAGTCTGTTATTATTGGGTAAAAACATATGACTTACTAGTACAAAACAAGAATTGAATGGAATATATTGTCACTGCAATTGAAAACACTGATAATCAAATATTTATTGATGCATGAAGCTAGAATCTACCCCTCCTATGTAACTGAAGGAAAATAATGTTCATTGTCTATTGCATTTCCTTGCATTCGTCGTCTTCCACCAACAGCTTGCTCATATAAGGTCCGTCCAGTTCGTATCCCATCTTTCTGTAGTAATGACGAGTTCCAACTCCAGAAATGACCAACATCTTCTCCGATCCATGCTCTTCACGGGCGATTCGCTCCGCTTCTTCCATGAGCATGAGACCAAATCCTTGATGTTGGAATCTGGTTGGATCACGAGCGGACACGGCTACCGCCGTTCCATAGACATGCAATTCACGAATAATACTGCTGGGTCGCTCTGTGATTTCGGGCAAAAACGCGCTGCCCGCGGTGTTGGGTTTGCGCAAACGCAACAATCCAATCAAAATATCTTGCGTGGGATCTTCGTAACTCAAAAACGTTTCCCATCCCCCGTTGGCAACATAATCTCGTCGAATCAATTCTACTTGGTCAGGAGTGACACTGGAATGAATCTGCTTCATTCCAACCTCACGCGTTCGAATATCCCAACAAGGCAAATCCCAGTCCCTCAACTTTTGCAAAGCCAATTCACGCAGATTTCCGTGTTCTACACCACTACTGACAAGCGGCATGGGAATATCTCGTTGGATGCGGTACAAGCGTGTCCAGGGTGGGACCAAACTCAATACCTTGGCCGTCAACTCAACCAATTGATCTGGGGTGTAATTCTGATACCGACCCGTTTTCCACAATTCATACAACCCAGTTCCTCGAATGACCAAGGTGGGGTACAATTTCATACCGTCACTTCGGAACAAGGGATTTTCAAAATATTCTTGAAAGCCTTCTAGATCGCGCTCATAGCCCATGTTGGGAAGATCAGGCATCATGTGCGTGACAACTTTGAACCCACAGTCCTTGGCCAACTGGAAGGAGTGACATACTGCAGCCACGGTGTGGCCGCGATTGGTTTCCCTTGCGACACTTTCGTAGATGGACTGCACACCAATCTCAATACGTGTGCATCCGTAACTCAGCATTTCTTCCAAATGAGGTTTCAAGCAATAATCAGGTCTTGTCTCAATGGTAATACCGATGCACTTGGTCTTGGCCTGCTCGGAATATCGAATGGACTCTTGAACAGAATTGGAATTGTACCCACTCAAGGCATCGTGAAGGTTGCGAACAAACCAGTCCTTGTATTCTTTGTCTAGACTCAGAAACGTCCCTCCCATCACAATGAATTCGACTTTATCAACTGTGTGTCCAATAGCCTTGAGTTGGGCCACTCGACCTTTGACTTGTGAGTAAGGATCGTACCGGGCCCGAATAGCTCTCATACTGGTGGGTTCATATCCAGTGTAGGCTTGGGTAGAATATTCAAAGTCAGAATCTGGACCACCAGGACAGTAGACACAAACATTTCCAGTATAGGCAAGATGAGGGCATCGATGGGGTTTCGACATTACAGCTACCACAGCAACTCCAGAGGCTGTTCGAACAGGCTTGGTCTGCAGGTAGGGCCACAGCTTGGATCTCCACTGAATGGGTAAGGCTTGTAAAATATCAGCCATTTTTGGGATCCCCGTGAGTTTGTACTTCTTGGCGGCAAGACCCTTGAGTTTTGTGAAGTTGAGCGTATCTCCTTTCTGGTAAGCATCAATAAGCTCTGACACCAAGAAAGAAATAGCCAGGGCATAGTTGGACTTGGAGTCATTCGTTGCAGTGATCAATCCTTCCTTTCCTTTGGGGGATTTTGCATTCTCTTGTCGATCTGTCTCCATCTTAACAGCAGCAGCAACAGCAAGCACAACAACCACAACAACAAAGTTTGTTTCGACCCTTTCTAGCTTTGTAGCATGTGTCGTTTTTGTGCACGTATTATGTTCTCAGTGGTAATCCTCCCACTAGGGGCGGTCGACGTCCAGGCCACTTAGTCCGCTGAGTCCAAGTCTATGCTCACACATTATGAGGTACTGAAGTAATGTACCTGGAAACAACTCAGGAAGAAGTAAGGCTGTGAAGCAAATATTAAAATTCTAATAATGAAATTGTATAGTAGTTCTATTCCTGGAAACGAACATGTTTCCCCGTTTCTTCACCCCCTAGTACCCTTGTGATCCCATGTTCCCTGTTTGAGCGAAAAACGCTTCAAACTCCTTCAAATCGATAGCCCCACTATTATCGACATCCAAGGCTTCAAACAACTTCTTTGGATCATCGAAATGGACTGAAGAAGGCAGCCTTCGGTTCAGCAAGTCAATACCCATCTCAAATTCTTCCAAATCGATGGTGCCACCTCCATCCTTGTCCAAAAACTTGAACATGGATACCAACATGTCCCTGTTCTCGTACAATGTCGACATTTGAGACTCGTGAAGAATGTTGGAGACGTTGGAGAAAGCTGCAGCTTGTTTCTCGGCATCTTGTGTGAAGGAGCTGACATCGACATCATCGTCCATGTATGGAGATGATGTATCCGGCGTTTGATAATGTGGCTGAAAGTATGTTGTTGTTTCCATCGGGATCGCTCGCCCTGCCTGCAACAACTCGCAACCTAGCTCTTTTTCACAGGCTGTTACAAGCTGCAACGACTCCATGTACACGTCATGATCATACCGATCTGCAGTATGGGTAGCTTCCAAGCACTTGTACATGTAGCGTCGGTAGACCTTCTTGACTGCTGGTTCAAGAAGTAATGCCAGCGAGCCGCGGAAGATCGTCTCCAGACGACTTTCGGCGGCCCGGAGCTTTTCCTGATCGCGTGTCTTCTTCTCCACATAGGCATTGAGGCTTGTCATAACCTTTGAAACCTCCTTGTTAACACGCTCCAACTCAATCCTTTCCTTTTGGGCTTCCCGAATTTTACCAGCCAACTCGTTGATTTCCTTCGTGAGTTCCTCATTCTCTTGCTGCAACATTTGGAGTTCTAGTGCATTGTCTTTCTCTTCCACTGATTCCTCTACCACTTCCTCTGGCTCAGAATCTTGTCGAAGGGCTCTTTTCCGAATTGCAAAATCCTGTAACAATGCTTGCTTTTTATCAAAAAACTGTCGTCGCATAGCAGAAATTTGCATATCCGTGTCAGCTCTGACATTAACCCACTTCTCCTTCGCCTCATCCAATTGCTCTCGGAGCGAAAGTTCACTTCCGGGGACTGGCTGTTTTTGTTGAGCATTCCTGTATTCAGCCTCCAGCGAAGCCAGAATGGCATTGCGACCTCTTGCCATGTGAACTCTTGTAGTTGGTCGCATCGATGGAACATCGGCTTGTATGTCTTGCTTGGACCCCTTGGGGCATTTCCTAGCAGCCGTTACGGTAGGTAGGAACATCGGTAGGACAGAGACAGGAGAAACTTGTTCAGGTGAGTCCTTCAAACTACCCCGCCGATGAGGCCGTACTCCATGATCACTTGTAGAAATATCTCCTTTCACCGCGCGTCTTCTTGACGACGACCGACTTTTACGCGAGTCTCTGGAGCGACTGCGACGGCGTCGAGAACCATGTTCACTCTGTGACAGCTCTGTAGACCGTTTCTCTCCTTTCATGAGCATATACTGACTCTTGGACATACTTGTAGATGGCATTTTCTGGGTTGTAGTTCTGCTCTTTTGCAGTAGAGCTTCAAATGATTCCTTGCCATGCGAATCCTTTCTGGGAGACTTCCCCCGAGGAACGTGTTCCGACTTGGAGAGACTGTCGTACTTGGAAGATTTGTCCTTACCCCTTTTCTTCCGATCGGAAGAGAAGTCAATGTCATGATCTGATGATGATTTCAAAGCCAAAGGGTCTGATTCGTTGGAGCGACTACTATTTCGAGCAGCCCGACGGCTTTCTCTGCTCTGGCTTCTTGATTTGGATTTCGACTTGCTTCTTCTGGAGGTGAAGTCAACGTCGTTAGCTAAAGATGATTTCAATGGCATCTCCTCGAAATCTTCCGAAAGGCTCCTAGATCTGGCAAGCCGCCGGCGTTCTTTACTCCGGCGCTTGGATTCCGTGGAGTTTGAGGACCGAAAACTCGAGTTCAAATCAAAGTCATGATCCGAGGAAGACTTCAAGGGCTCCTCCTCTTCACCTTCCAACAAGCCGACCGATCGAGATTCTTTTCTTCTATCTTTGCTTTGACTTCTTGCTCTTGACTTTGACCGTTTTGGCGACCTGTGTTTGCCTCTGCTTTCACTCCGCGACGCATGTTTGCCTTGAATTTTGGGACTTCGACTGGCTGACAACTTTCTGCCTCGCGAGCGGTGGCTTCTTGATATACCATCTTCTTCTGCTTTGCTTGATTTTGGTCTCTTGCCTGGTGAGTTCTTTGGTCTGGGAGCCGGAGGTGGCAAGTCCAAACTACCTGCAGAATGATGCAGTGTGTCTTCGTTTTGTGCTGATTTTCGAATGTCAACATGTGGCGAAGAAATGCTGTCCTTGCCGTCAATAGTGCTGACAGGCTCAGCGCTCGATACTGTCCAAAGTCTTGGTGCGGCTTGTCTCATCACAGGCATATCGTAAGGACCTCTTGCCTGATAGATTTGATGAAACTGTTGTTGTTACAGGATGAACAATTGCCAAATGGAAGTGCTACTCGTGATTTCGATGGTCTCACTTCCGTTCCGTTGCGTTGGCTTGCATCTTCTAATAAAACCCGCGGGACATACTTAATATCACTCCCATAGATAATTCAACAGATGATTAATGGAAGCGAACTCCGTGTGATCATTCTACGTTTATTTCAAGAGAGGGCGGATTCAATGTTTGACAATATTAAGGGTAGTCCCAAGGTCTTTCGCGATATTTTGGTCGCGATGCCAGAATTTATGACTATAAGCGGTAAACCATGATGTCCTGCCCTTCCCTTCCTCGCCACCTCTACTACGGGTATACCGAGTTGGCTAAGACGATAAAGTTTGTTGTGGTGGGAAACATCTTTTTACCCCTTCTTTTGGGTATGATTTGGAGCGAAACAGAGCCGAGAGAACTGTGGAAGTTTAGAAAAGGGATAAAGCATCACACCCAGTTTCACAGACTCTAGTGCTAGCAGAATGCCGTAGCATAGAGTATAATCAACCTATTTTGTATGTACTTCGTAATTGTGGCAGTTGGCCATCTTTCATGAACATCATTCTCTAAAAATGCAGTGGCATTGACTCCTTCACAGCACGAAGGAGCATGCCGACGGATCTCTAAATGTTGCTGTTGTTCTTGTATCAAATACAATCCTCCACGCCGAGGATACTGATTTTCTTTTCATCCTTGAGCACATATATCTCCCCCTGATGTTTGCGTGAAGAACGACGCGAATTCCTCCAAGTCCAAGGCTCCACTACGGTCGACGTCCAGAGCGTCGAACAATGCTTGGGGATTTTGAATGTGGACAGACTCTGGAAGTCTTCGGTTGAGCAAGTCGATGCCCATCCTGAACTCCTCCATATCAATCGTTCCTCCTCCATCCTTGTCCAGGAACTTGAACATAGTCACAAGCATATCTTTGTTTTCGTGCAAAGTCGTCAATTGAGATTCATGCAAAATGTCTGACAGCACGGAGAAAGACGCCTGGTGTTGCTCTGCATCTTGAGTGAATGCGTTCACATCCATGTCCTCATCAGTGATTGCAAAGGAAGCGTTCCCTTCGTCGATAGTGAAGATTTCACGGCTTGGACTTGGCACAGGTTCTTCAAGTATTGATGTTCCGCCAGGTTGCAACACTTCACAACCAAGCTCTTCTTCACAAGCTCGGACCATTGCTAGTGTCTCGAGGTACACATCGTGATCATAGCGATCCGCAATGCGCGTTCCTTCCAAGCACTTGTACATGCAGTTTCGGTAGTGCTTCTTGAGTTCAGGTTCCAGAGCGATGGCGACCGATCCATTATAGATCTTTTCAATTTTGCTGTGGGCGGCCAAGAGCTTTTCTTGGTCTTTTTCCTTCTTTGCAACAAAGGCTTCAAGACTCTTCATCATGGATGCTGCCTCCCTGTTTGCTTTTTCCACATTGAACTTCTCAGTCTGAGCTTCTCTGATCTGTGCAGCGACTTCTGCGACTTCGTGCACCAAATCTTCATTCTCTTGTTGGAGTGTCTTGAGTTCTTGGGCAAGGTCTGCAGGCAACGCTGCAGTTCCACTAATACCCGCTGCCGCTTCCTGTTGCATGACACGTTTCCGGATGGCAAAGTCTTGAATCATGGCTTGCTTCTTCTCCATGAACTCCCGACGCATAGCAGCAATTTCAGCGCTAGTATCGGTTCGGATGTTCACCCATTGCATCTTGGCTTTCTCGAGTTGTTCCTTGAGGGCAATTGCCTTGGCAGAAAGAGTCTTCTCTTGATGAGCTTGTTTGTAGTCAGCTTCCAGGTCTGCCAGCATTGGGTTGCGGCCTTTTGCTTGGTGAGAACGGAACGTTGGTTTCAGCGTCAATGGCTCGGGTTGAAGCCCTTCCTTGAAACCTTTGGGGCACTTTCGTAGCCCATTGGCGGAAGGAAGAGGAGCGGCAAGGAGAAGCTCTTTGGTGGTCGACCTGAGATACTGTTTTTGTCCATGGTGGTCACTAAGGGACAACTCTCCTTTGCCACGTCGCTGGCTGCGCTTGTCCCTTGACAATGCACGAGGCTTTCCTTCCACACCTCCACTCATTGTCCTGCTGCGCTGACCACGGTCACTCTGAGCAATATCACTACCCCTTGATCGTGGTGGCTTGTCCTTGGAGGAGCTCCTCTCCCTACCGGTAGGTTCACCCTTGCTGTTAGACCTTGGGGGACTCACTCCTTGGCGTCTACATGCCTCCTTGAAATCCTCCTTTGTGTAGTCTGTCGGCTCCTTGAGATGTGGCGGCAATACAAATAGTTCGTTTTGTTGCGACGAGCCTTGCTCCCTTGTCCTGTGACCTTGGTACGATCTCGACAACAGGTCAAGCTTTGAAGAAGAGCTGCGACCCTGATGAGAAGATCTTGACAGTGGGTCAAGCCTGGAGGAAGAACTGTATCCACGGGGAGACCTTGGCAATAGTCCAAGCTTTGACGAAGAAATTTTACCATGAGGAGTCCTTGACAATTGGTCAATCTTCGACGCACTGCGACTTGGTCTGAGTCGATCGAATGAAGATCGAAGATCGTTTCCAGAGGCTGCCTTCCTCAATGAGCTGTCATTGAGGTGCCGGGAATTCCTAGACGACCTGAGGTCACTGCCTGATGATGCTTTTCTCAAACTTTCTGAGTTTGATCGTTCCGATCGCCTCAGTTCCTTGTTGGGCCTGCTTGACGACCCTCGGCTTTCTTTGCCCAGACTTCTGGATGATGGTTCCCTACGAAGTCCAGGCTTCGGACTTCGACTCGCAGAGGTCTCCCTGCGGCGTCGACTGGATGACCTGTGATGGCTGCGCGAAAGAGGATCGCGTTTGTCTTCCTTAGACCTGAATGATCTGCCTTTTGTTGGTATCTCTATGGTTGGGACAGGTGGCGACATGACACCATTGGATGACTTCTTGTTGTTGCGGTCGTCCTCCATCCGCTGAATTTTGCGAACATCCACATGGGGTGATTCTTTCATTCCCAACGCATCAAGGAAATCATCTTGATCCTTGTCTGGAGCATTCCAAACAATGGGAGTGGTTTGTCTCATCATGGCTGGCATGTTGTTTGAATAGGAATATTGTGAGCCTTGTTTTGTTCTTTTCGGTGAAACAACACCCAATGTCTGATCCACAGTTGAAGCTTCTCTTCCTTTTGTTGTGGTCACAAAGAAGAACAGAACGGAGTCATTGACATTTTTTAAAGTCTGAAACCGGTCACGAAGTACTATCCCAATATCATCTGTCATAATATAGGTACTATGTAGTAGATAATAATCAGATAGTGTACGTAGTACAAACGTTTACAACCAGGGTAGTACTCGTAGTAGAAGGGGGTGGTTGGTGGTGGTGGTGGTGGTGACATCTCCGCCTTCCATCCAGTACCGCCGCCGAACACGTGAGTTCGGACAAAAAGCCAGCGCCACTGCAGACTTCATTCAGTACTCGTACCAGTACTGCTGCCGTAGTACAATACTAGTATTAGCAAGAAGGACGAGAAACGGGGTTGCAGCCTTTATTACTACTTGCAAGAAACTCCGAGAACAGCAGCAGAGAACCTTCGACGGATCATGGTGCCGTCGCGAAAAGAGAGAGGTACAACATGGGAAGGCAAAAGTGGCTTGCTGCCATCTTCATACCAAAAGAGATCTCGGCAAAGAACCGCCTTTGCCACGTGGGGAAGTAGCAAATGGGCGAAAGGGGAGTTTCTGTCATTCCAATAGAACGTCATATATCTTGTTGTAATATTGGACCAAAGGCATTGGATGTATGGGACTATTCGATGTTATCGATCTACCAACGTGTCGGCACTGCTCTCTTTGAAACGCAGCGGACGTCAGGTTAGTATTACTAACGCTAGTACAATAATGCAAACACCACTATTATGTAGTGCACGCTGCCCTCCTTCTAGCAAAGTAGAAAAGACACATCATCATGATGAATCGTATCATTCGAATCACGATTGTATCCCTTATTATACCAACTTCGTCGAACGGCGTTGTCGTCCTCAAGTGGATTCGTTGCTTGGTCTCTTTGTTTTCCAATCAAACAATGGCACTTTCCACATGTTGTCAGCTCTTCTTGTGGCTTGCGACTTGGGTTGTGATTCAAACAAGCTACACCTTGGGCGCAAGTACAGGGGCATTTCGTAGACGTTGGCGATCTGGGAGCATGGAGTTTCAAGATGACGATGACAGTACTTCGAATGTAAACGCCGGAAGGTCAACAAATGGAGATGGCCCTGTAGTCGCTTCTATTGCAAACCAGTCCAATGTTCAAGGTTCTGGAATGCTTCAATCTGACATTGAGACAAATGGGGTTGCGATGGGTACGAGCTCCAACGACTCTCAAGCTCTGATATCAACCGTTGTGAGCCGACGGACCGGACCAAGCTAGAGCTGGTGGAGGGTCTCAACGTGTCGCCTTCTAATAGACGAAAGCAAAGTCCGTTCCTGTACACATCCTATAGAATGAGTGAACGACAACTGAATGGCAGCGCTCCGTGACGATGATACCTTGCTAGCTTGGTTCAACTTTTTTTGCGATAAAAAATCACATCTCCTGAAAGGATATTGCTCGAGCACGAATCCGTCTCTGGAATGCGTGCATTCTGGAGATAAAATCTTATCAAGGTCTAGTCTGATGGGCAATTGCTCTCTTGGTAACACGCATGTTTCTCCTCTTGGGGACGCCATAGTCAATATTCCGTTGCTGCCGTCCAGGTAGCTTTTGTGGTCGCTTCACTACCGGAGTCCATGGGTGTACCATCCAGTGCATAGACGAGACAAATATCTCTAGATTTCTCCGATCATCATTTTTTCTAACGTCACGACGGTCCTCTGACTTGATGTGTTCTATGTACTCGGTAGCTTAGCTAATATATCAAACCTCACGATTGGTTTCCAATCGTAGTTTCAATGTTTTGTGGAGGATGACGAATGTTGTTGGCATTGACGCCGCATAGACTCAAATCCTGTAAATATCAGGGCATGCGTGGGAAATGCTCGAACCAACGTTGGCATGACACCAGGAAAGACTCCTCGAGAGGCCATCAGAATGGAAGACTGCACACAGCCGGCGACGCCTCCGGCCATTGCTACATTCCATTGAGAATATTCTTGCGGTTGACAAGATCGAACAAATTCGTAGGAAGCGAAATAAAGAGAATTTGCAAGGGCATGGCGGACAAACAAGGCGCGAGAAGCTGATAGCGTGGCATAAATAGGTTGGTTGACCAATGCAGTAACAGCAGCACCCAATGCCCCAGCGCTCACAGAGGAACCCAGATGCATGGATTGTTCGCTTTCAAAACTGGCGAAATATTCCTTGGACCCAAAAAGAAATCCTGTAGTGGAGGCTGCCATAGCCATTGATCGTGTGGAAGTCTTTGGAAGTGGACTCGATACTTGTTGATGTTGTCGCATCGCTTGAATAGCCAATACGCCTTGACTAGAAAGTGTGGCCGATGCATGTCGCCCCATTGGATTGCTGGACCCCAAAGTCCGCTTTCCATCTTTGGCTGTCTCTGTCAATCCCAGTGTGAAATTTGCAGCACCTGCTACAATAGCAGTAGAAAAGGAGGCCTGGGCTGCACTTTGCAAAGGAGATACACCCGAGTAAGTTCGCAAAGGAGCAGGTTGGGCGAAGGTGGTGGTCGATGATGGGGAACTGGACAATGTTTCAAAAACGGTGTCCTCAGAATATTCTCCAATATCTCCAATATTCGATTTCACTTGTGAAACTGGAAGCTTGGATGCAAGAGGGGATGAGCTCTGCTTCATGGACAACTCTGGTTGAAATGGAGGAACGAACAAACTGAACCCTGGGAGGAGGCTCATCACACGAATCAAAGCAGGCCGAGTATCATCTCTCAAAGCAAGACTTTTTGCAAGTCGACGTTCATGGCGACGGTAAATAGTTGATCGATTCATCGATGGGAGCCACCCTGAAGAGGCGTTGGAATCCTTCATTGTTCCGACAACGGCGTTGGTCATTTGCATTGGTGGCTGTCAACGTTTTGTAATGAGAATCGGATTTGTGGGAGTGTTCGAGTCGGTGACAACTTGTGGCATTCGCCAGCACTACTGAAATTGCGCCGGAAGGTCGTTTGTACTAAGTGCAGATATTCTGCACGACAGCAACCCGACAGAGGTCTGGGAACACCATGACACCACAATTGGCTCGGGACTCAAAATCGTCGAAAATGCACTGCAGGGGCATCCTGCAATTACACATCTTCTCTAGCGAGATCGTACTAACTAGGTACCTGTAAAACACAACGTTGATTTCTCTCCTACAACCAGTCTGACGTTAGGTAGCAGGAATCATCTCCCTCTAACAAGGTGGTGGTAACAATAGTAGATTGACTACTATTTCCAAACACAGATAGCAGCGAGTTCTTAGCTTGCTTGTTGGCGCTTCGTGGGTATCCAGCCATCCTGCGAAGGTACGAAGGATAGAGTATATTGTACTGTAGTAGGTACTATCAGTGTGTGGGAAGAGGTTGGGAGTTGTGAGGGAATGGAAATATCATCGTGCGAACCTCGGGGTTTCCGGTTAATAGGGAAGAGAAGCTTAAATGGGGAATGACCCTTCTCTGGTCCAACACACTCTGGCACTCTGCAGGAAGGTTTCGAATGGGCAAGCAAGAGAAGAGGCACAACAAAGAGGCTCTTCTGGGCGTGCGGTGGCGGTGGGCAGCATTGTTTAGTCGGGGACGAATCTCTTCTTGGACTCCAATGAAGCGACTAATATGTAAGGGTTTATTGCACAAGCCCTCGGGATTGGTGGCGCTTCAGTTAAATGACGAGCATATAGGTGTTTCGATTTAAGAGTAAAGGTAGAGAGCTCCCAAGTAAAGTCTCGCACAAGCGTTGTCTTCTCGTCAATTATGCCGTTCGATAAATACCAAGAACAAGGCCATACACAATAGAAAGCGAAAATGACCACGAAGGCGAGCCGGCGAGGAGATCACATGGAGTTTTTTGCATTCAGGCACCGAGCCGAAACTCTTGCTGGTTGTGGGTTGCTTTCCAGTAAGAGTAGTCTCACAATCTCCTTCGTGGCATCAGTTGAATCACTGCGAATATCCTAATGAAGTTCGTCCTTTCAGTGCTTTGCCTAATGGCAGCTTCCGTTGTTGCCGATGTTCAATTCATGGTGATTCCTTCTGCTGAAACAAACGATGCAATTGCTAATGGCACTTGCTCGGAGTACATTGACGAGGAAATGGAATCTCTCACCTCCCTGTACGCTTTGGAGTGTACCATGGATATCCTACCTGGGGAGGCTTCCCATGTGGAGAACTTGGGCCATGTATACCAATCGGAAGGTTCCCAAGATTGGCATCGTAGTTCAAGGTCACGTGGTGGACACCGGGGACTCTTCATTGACTGCATCAACGACTGCTGGATCTTCCCCAAGGACGCCCCTCTAATTTGCTGTCTGTTGTGCTCCTGGTGTGTTGGCTCTTCTGGTGGTCGTCGTGACCTAGGTCTTGTCTCGTCCACAACCAAGAATATCTTCAAAGACGATGGACCAGCGGGAGAGGTCTTGATTGCCAAACACCTAGATGAGATTCTCACATGCATGGAAGGAAGATTTGAAAAGAGCTGTGCAGACGAATCAAGTAACGAATGTCACGGCTGTAACGCGGATGGCGAGTTCACAGGGTCTGTGAGTGGTTTCGTCACCCTGAAAGCCTAGTAAAGAAGCAATTCGTATCTCGCTGGGGTTGCGAGGGAGCTGCAGTTGGATGGCTACCTATGTGATATTATCTCTTGTCTACATAAAACTTTCTAGATTTCATTGAAGCTGTCTCAAATAGAACCGAATTGCATTTCTGAATGTTAGGTCATCATCATCTTTTCTTGCCGCCGTATCGTGTTGGTACTCGTAGTGGTGCCAGATTGCTTCTCCACATCCATGATGTATCCGGCGAGGGTTTCAGCTGGAGTGTCACATCATGAGGTACGTTCACGCATCGTGTCGTTCGTGACCGAGAAACTACGAGAACGACCACCACAACATTCCCACCCAGTACTGGTACCTCATACCAACCCACCGACTCACCGTGAGGTAGGTATGAATACAGGAACGAAAGGAGAGAATGCAGGTCTCCCCCAAGCAGGGGTTGGTTGAGACGACTCAAAGTACGGACGAGATACTCATGAGCGTGCTACAAGTACCGGTAGTACTACATAGTACGAACTGTACATGAGAGAAAATGGGACGCGATGCACTTGGGAAGATTCGGTGGTCAAGAGACCTCTGTTGTTGGTAGCAATGTCCATCCTAAAATGAGAAAAAGTATTCGCTTGTGCCATCTCAAACATTGAGAATGCAAGACTACTTGTGTGATGATGTCTGTTATGAATGTTTGTCATCCATCATCATCTACAGCAGTTTAGTAGGGAGGCTGCATACAATAAAATGGTAGACGGAGAGGTAGTTGGTCTTTATTGAACCTGAACGTATTTTTCCAATGTTTACCTTGCTACTACTACCGGTAGTAGTAAGGGATCCGCCGTGGGAAGAAAATGGCACAATTGCCCTATTTTGAAGCGGTCTACTCTGTCATTTAGAGCTCTGTCATTTAGAGCTCTGTCATTTAGAGCGAAGCTATTGTACACCAGGCCGTTCTACACGGCAACGTCGTAGTAGCTTCACCTACTAAAACAACGTTGGTATCAAAGTCACGATAGGACCACGAGTCACGAGTGAGGGGTTTTGTAAGAAAATCGCTTCGGACACCATATATAATTTGTGAGTCTTCTTGTAAATGTCATGTAGTGGGGAAGTGTGCCATGAAACGGTTACTTATTGTTTCTACGGACAAGATCCATTGAGACAAATGCCCAGGGCCGAAGGCATAGGTCTCACCCGCCACTGCTGCTCGTTGAAATCTGGCGAGAACATCAAGGTGGTGCCACTTTCCCTCACAATATTTGAAAACGGCGCTAGAAGCAACACAACCTCTATTGATATGAAGTCTGTCCTTCTTTGTTTGAGTCTACTCCTCGGCGCTGCCATGGCCGAGGTCCAATTCATGCTCATTCCATCGCCTGAAGCCTACGAACTCCTCCAAAATGAAACTTGCTCTGAAGGTGTAGATGTTGAAGTCGAGGCTTTGATTTCCTTGTATGCCACTCAATGTGTTTTGGAAGTGATTCCAACAGAAACTTCACTGATCGTTGACTTGGGAGATACACATGAGTACCAAACCAGAGTTCACGAACGCCAATATACGGAAGATACTACTAGTGTCAGCACTTCCTCTGTAAGTTCCTACTCATCCACCAGCACAAGGTCCCGAAGTGGAGGAAGAAGGAGTAGACACAACCACCACCGCCACTTGGCTATTGATTGCATCAACTTCTGCTGGAGTAAGAAGAAGAATGCCCCTCCAGCATGTTGTCTACTATGTTCGTGGTGTGTGGGGTCTGCTTCTGGGGGAGGTAGACGAGAACTCGCTTCTACAAACGCTTTCGAGAAATACCTTGAAAGTGAGGTCGACCTCGGCAAGCACTTGTCTACAGTGTTGGACTGTATGGAAAGCAAGTTCCAAGAAAAGTGCCAAGATGGAGACCTCAGTCCTTGCGCAGGATGCAGCGCTGATGGCGTGTTCGAGGCTGCTGTTAGCGGCTTCATTACTCTTTCTTCAGAGAAGTAGGGTTCCACAGCAATACATACAGGGGGACCTTTTCACGTAATGCAGTATTTGATGATAGACTTCCATTATTTTTATTTACAACTCGCTGGTAATTGTGTTGGTTCGGAACACAACCAGGTCGTCTTCGGTATGAAATTGTACAACACTATTGTCTCACTACCCACAAATGCTAGATCACAATTTTTTCTTTTACATTTGAAGATTCTAAGGAGAAAGTTTCTCTCTTCTAAGAAATAGGACCGAGCCGTACAGTACCTGTGCTCGTGCCGAAGTTGAAGAGCACTGGTTGTGGTAATGGTTTGGACTGCCTGCCTGCATGCGTGACTCTCCGACGACGGTCGGACCATGAATCTGCGACGAATTGGCGGCCTCGCTGTGGTCACCTGCTGCTGGTCACCAATGCCGCCACCGCCCAATGCCGAAGGCGTCCTCCTCCCCAGAAGTCCCCACTTGCCCGCCTATCCCGGGTTGTAACGGTCGCAACTTGGGACGTTTCGGACCTACTCGTGGTTTCAAATAATAAATCGCCCTTTGTGTGCCATGACTTTGAATTCCCCGGTATTACATATAGAGGGCAAGATCAACCAGGCCCAGTAGTTTCCACTGTCGTGACATGATGTGGCCATAAATTTTCTCACCTTGTATTTTGGTTCCCAATTGCCAGAACACCTACCATGAAGTCTGTTGCTTTTGCTCTGAGTTTGCTTGTCAGCGCCGTGACCGCTGAAGTCAACTTCATGATGATCCCTTCCGCTGCAACTCGCGAGGCTGTTGCGAGTGATATCTGTGCCAAAGAGAGTCCAGACACGGAAGTTCCTGCTCTCATTTCTCTCTACGCGATGGAGTGTGCCGTCGAGATTGTCCCCACCGAAGCTAGCTTCATGGACAACATGGTCACTACTGGGGCTGACACTGAGTACGCTGGGGCGATCACTTCGTTCTTCGACGGGGAGAGAGCTCTTTCAGAGGAGCAAGAGCACCGCCATTTGGTTATTGACTGCATCAACGACTGTTGGATCTACCCCAAGGATGCCCCTCTAATTTGCTGTTTGTTGTGCTCGTGGTGTGTTGGATCTTCTGGTAGTCGACGTGAGCTTAGCTTGTTCTCTACCGAGACTGAAGTCGATGGAGAGGTTGCTGTCGCCAAGAACATGAATGACATGATCTCTTGTATCGAGGGCAAGTTCCAAGACAAGTGCTCGCGAGAGGGTGGCGAGTGCATTGGTTGCGATGGGGAGGGTTCCTTCACTGGAGCTGTCAGTGGTTTCGTTACACTGACGCCTTAGTGGTTGAGAGCTTCATCTTCTCTCTGTAGTAGATCCTACACGTTAATCTCTTGTATCATAGACATCTCCATCTATCAGCTATTTCCGTACACTTCTACAACCACGCATGTACCCATGTACCTCCTCGTAGCAATACGAGACCCAGTTTGTTGTTGTTGCGAGAGAGGGGACGAAGTCGTTGCAGTATCGCTTCGTGCCTGGAGCTCAAGAACATTTATGTACTTTCGGATGTGCAAGACATATGACCGGCAAGCAATGTCCGAAGCAATAAGCATTTGTCATAATAAGGATCAGAAAGGCTTTGTACCACCACCTGCTTTCACGAACTCACGAAGAACCCCAACGACTTCCAGTGGTTGCACATGCCCACAATCTCGAATTCAGTCACCAGTTTCGATTCACGATTCACGATTCACGCTAGAGACACAAACGTTAAGCTTCGGTAGGGGTACGACGAGTACTTCGAGTGAAAAAGGCGAGTGCTGCATCAACTACTCCCTTGTGGCATCGTTATGAGAAAATGACCGTCTGAGAAGGTTGCCCTGAGAAAACAATGGTGCCTGTATGATATTTTCTGCAACAATCTATGCTCGCGCAATGAGGAATACTATGTGATGGTGATGGGATGGAAAGTGGCAAAGAGAAAATGGATTCAGCCATATCGAGCCCGGGAAACTCGTTCTTTTGTTACTGCGGTGCCTCCCTAACCTTTTCCTCCAAGGAGCCATGGCATTTCTTGACCTCGCAACGACTGTTGTGTTTAGTCTACTGGTACTAGTAGCAATATTCCTCGGTTTTGGATACCCTAGTAGTAGGATCCTAACGAGAGAAGCAACGGCACGAGTATAATGCAATAGCTTGGAAGATTTGTGTTCTTGTCGAAGAAACCAGTCAAGAGTTTGCAAGATGTCTGGCTTTATCAACTACAATCGCAACAAGAAGGGTGAATAAATTCTTACAGGGTTGTTGTTGCTCCGTTCAAAAAGGATGATTGTGCCATGTCATCCTGCAACAACAGGAACTATGATGAGGCCAGAAGAAGGAAGGGAGAAGGCAACTTGGAAGACATCAACGATCGTTCGACAATATCAGTATGAGCATTCTTGTAAGACCCGGTCAGCAATCTCTTGTTGGCAAATGGGATCTCCTCTGGTTTCCGATTATTGGTTTGAATCAACGAAGATCTGTGCTCAGTCATCAAACCTTATTCACCCAAAGAACAGTAGGAGTGATTCAGTGATGCCGCGTCGGTGCCCTTCACGAAGTTTCGGTCTAAATCGTAGTTAAACAGCTGGCAGGTGAATAAGGTGACGACCGGTACTGCCAAAAACGAACTACAACAAGGCCCATTGTGTGTTGGGCCCCTCTCCATCACTTCTTGCTGCGATCATAAAAAAACGATACGCGTATTCTGCCCATACACCTACCATGAAGTCTGTTGCCTTTGCTTTGAGTTTGCTCTTCAGCGCTGTCACTGCTGATGTTCAGTTCATGATGATCCCTTCCGCTGAGACGCGTGAACTGGTTGAGAGTGATGTTTGTGCCCATGAAGATCCTGATGTGGAAGTCCCCGCCCTTGTTGCCCTCTACGCTTTGGAATGCGCAATGGAGATTGTCCCCGATGAAGCTAGCTTCATGGAGGATATGTCCACTACAGGCGCCGGCACTGAATTCTCTGGAGCGATCTCCAAGAGTTCCGACGGAGGAAGGGCTCTATCGGCGGAAGACGAGGAGCACCGTCATTTGGTTATTGACTGTATCAATGACTGCTGGATCTATCCCAAGGATGCTCCTCTTATCTGCTGTTTGTTGTGCTCTTGGTGCGTTGGCTCTTCCAATGGTCGACGTGAGCTTGCTGTTGCGGAGACCAAGCTAGAGGGTGAGGTTACTGTCGCCAAGAACATCAATGACATGATCTCTTGTATCGAAGGCAAGTTCCAAGACAAGTGCTCTGAGGAAGAAGGCAAGTGCATTGGATGTGATGGGGAAGGAACTTTCACTGGCGCCGTCAGTGGCTTTGTTGCCCTTTCTTAGATTGCTACTGCAGTACCAGTTAGGAGAATGCATGAGGATTCATGATGGATATGATTAGGTAGCTTTCATAAGGTTACATGTTGTTTAGTACGCGTACTGCATCAAGAAGCGCCCATTTTTTTCAATTCACAGTAGCTGGCTGTACGGCGTAGTACGGTACTAAACGTTAGCAGATCACAGCAATTTTTTTCGACAATTTTTTCTGCCAACACCGCTCTCCCTGCGAAGAGGACAGGGGACAGTTGTACTTCCCCTCCTGGTGGCAATAGTACTACTACAGAAGAAGCTACCGGTACCACTTTCCCAACGATCATCGATGCTTATTAGGATGCTTTTTAGGATGCTTGCTAGTGCTTCATTCTTGTTCAAGAACGCATCAAGATGCCACGAATGTCTCCTCCAGCTCAATCTTTTTGAAAACATTCAGATAAATTGGGGAGCCGAATTGCAAAATGAACTGTACCTCACTTATACCGACAGAATCATCTGTGCGATAGGACGAGAAGACTTGATATGCGGGGGCGGAGGCAGTCAGGGTTATCTGTCCCCTCTTGGACGTGACATCCTCCTTGAACCTATCATGATGAATGAATGTCACCACAAGCATGGTGGTGGAGGATGATGGGAACTATCCATAGAGCTAGAAGGCACGCAGCATTACTGCCGCTGTGCTATCGTATCGCGTGTCAGTCAAAGAAGACGGTCCTAAATTGTGCACTATTATTACGAGTACAAGTACTCAAGAACTCGACGACGGCTGATGAAACGGCGCTATTGCAAGGAAGATTTCTTGTGCTCCATTCTTGTCGAAGGATGCTTTCAAGATATTCTAGGTATTCTTATCTGGTTTTGATATGCATGGGTGAATAGGACCGGTATTGCAAAGGACCTAGGTATGCATCAAGCACCAAAGCCCATCGCCAAGAGCATGAGTTGGAGTGGTCACGGTGATCTGCTTCCATTGATTCATAGAATTTCTTGATTGTGAATTCGTTCTTCATCAAACCACCGTTTCTTTCATCCACCCACCATGAAGTTTGTTGCCTTTACTGTGAGTTTGCTCTTCTTCAGCGTCGCGACCGCTGAAGTCAACTTCATGATGATCCCTTCTGCAGAGACACGTGAACTTGTTGAGAGCGACACCTGCGTCACTGCAGATTCCGACACCAACATCCCCTCCCTCATTGCTCTATACGCCAAGGAATGCGCCGTTGAGATTGTCCCGGCTGAAGCTAGCGTCATGGATAACATGATCACCACTGGGGCTGGTACTGAGTTTGCCGGGGCAGTCCCTAAGTTCGATGGAGGATCAGGACGATCTCTTCTTGTATCTGAGGAGCAAGAGCACCGACATTTGGCTATTGACTGTATCACTTTCTGCTGGAGCAAGAAGAACAATGCTCCTTCCATTTGTTGTTTGTTGTGTGCTTGGTGCGTTGGCTCTGGTGACGGTGGCCGACGTGAACTTGCTGTTGTTGCCAAGAGTGCGATTGAGGACAACGTTGCTATTGCAAAAAGCATCAATGAAATGACCTCTTGTATTGAAGAAAAGTTCCAAGACAAGTGCTTGCAAGAAGAAGGCAAGTGCATTGGTTGCGACGGAGAGGGAGCTTTCACTGGGGCCATTAGCGGTTTCGTCACCCTAACCTAAAAGGAAAGAGGTCCTTCTCAAGAAGAGCTTGCTCCTCACTCTAGCAGGATGCCGTGCAAACTTGGGGTTCCAATCTAAGGATGTCTAGTTAGCAATATTTAAGTTGTTTCAATTCAAATCTGGCTTGTCTCTATTGGGAAACCATTGGTTTGCCATGTTCCCACTTTCCTTCAAAACGCAAGGACCCATCTGAAGCAAAGTCTTGACCCGTGCCGTGTCGAAGTCCTTGACTCCATTCCCCGACATAGGTCGACCCATCGGGCCACACCAATTGCCCGACGCCGTCAATGCGATCATGGTCGAAGTCACCCTTGTAGTGGCTTCCGTCACTAAACTTGTAGGAGCCACGACCATGACGCTTCCCCTTGAGCCACTGCCCAGTGTATACGCTATTGTCTCCATAGTGCATGGTGCCTTCCAACCTTTGTCCATCCATGTATCGTCCTTCGAAAAACCGAGTCCCGTCTTTGTATCGATAGATACCCGTTCCATGCTTTAGATCGTTCTTGAAGGACCCCTCAAACCTATCGCCATTCGATTTGGTGAACACCCCCTTTCCATTCCAGTGACCTTGATCCCAATTGCCTTTGTAGGAATGTCCCTTTTCATTGGGGTGTGGACGGAAGTTTCCTTGTCCATGTGGCTGCCCCGAAGTAGGACAAATAGAACCATTGTAAAGGCCTGATTGACCGAGTGGATCTACAAGGGCAAGGTCTGTGACATTGATAGACTCGGCTGAAGCCAACAGGCTGAGTGGGGTCGGTGGCAGACTCTCAGTAGCGGCAGTACTGGACAATCCCTTGTCCGAAGACGTTCTTCCAAATGTTCGTCGGCCTCCAGCACTAATCGATAGAGGTGACATGGTAAGGACAGTGGAGTCGGTATGGCTTGTCTCTTCATCGTCAACTTCTTGTTTGGTAAGTTTCTTCTTCTTGGATAGTTTGGAGCTGGAGGCATCGTCATAGGAGTCGGGGTACATGGCATCGATCTCATGTGTGCTGGACTTTGCAACAAAGAGAGCAACCCCACCATGATCCGAACCATCAAGTAGAGGCAACGACGAAATGCTGTCTTTCAAGTTGGTACGAGAGCTCCTAGAAGACCCACGAACTGGAGTGATGCTCTCCTCGTTTGGAAGACTGGGATCCGAACGATCAAGGCTGTTGTTAACTAGCGTTTGTCGAAGCTTGGTTTCCAACATACCTCGAAGTTTCTCAAACGTTTTGGGTTCCAGTGTAAGTTGAGGTTTTCGTAGCGTGGTGAGCTCGGCAAAAGCAAAATCGCGATGATCCTTGAATGACTTGCAACACGCCGTTGGGTACATTTCAATGACTGTATCGACAATGTCCATTAACTTCTTGTGTTCAATTTCTTCAGGCGTTGGTTCGGGATCGCTTTGCTTGAGACTAGGACGCCGGAAAAACGTTCTTGGGGATCTTGGCACCTTAGGTGAAAGGTCGGAAGCACGATTCTTTTGAAAGACTTGCACCAAACCACGTCGAAGTCGCCCGCCCGAGGCGCGGGGTGGCTTGGTTGGAGAATTGCACGGTGACTCGTAAGTCGACGACTGATTGCTACTGGCGCTGTTGTGGAGTGTGCGAGTACTAGTGGAAGTACTCGATGTGCTTACTACAGTCCCGTTGCTTGTCAATGTACTCATGCTAGAAAGACTGTTGTGAAGTTTGTGTTTGCCTTGCAACGGTGAATTGTGAGAGGAAGCCAAGTGTCGAGCTAAGCACCCTGGTTGTTGATCAGAGGATGCTTTCGAAGGGATTCTTAGTTTCACTCCCAAGTTATTGTCAACGCTGTTGAGGATCTCCGAGCGTCGATTACTGCGATGTTGCTGTCGCCTAGATTTCAGATATGACTTTTCGTCGGATGGAATTTGTGCTGGCAGTTTTCCAAAGGAACTACTTGTGATACCCCGAGCTTCTACTTTGATCTTCGAGGTGTATCGGGGAGACCCTCCTCTTGATGTTACTTTCAATATGCTGCGGGTATTGCAACTGTTGCTGATGTTGTGCGGAGAAGCCGATACCACCGGATTCATGGTTCGTTACGTGAGAGAAGGTGTCCCTGGTTGCAGGTAACTCGCGCAACTACGAAAGAAATGCCAAGGGAAAGAAACTGGCCACATCCAAACAACCCACGACAATACGTGACATAGGTGAAAACGTGACTATATATGCTTTCATTCTTATGGTGCCTTCACCTGCCACCAAGTCAAGATTCAAGGAGTAAGCCCCTGAGCGCTGAAATCTGTGTGTGCTGTTGCCACCGTGACTCTTGCAAGAAAGTTCGCGAACGTAGTTTATGATGACCGGTGTTGTTGTATACGATTCCCGAGGGAATGCGGACTACTATGGCCTCCCACCAACAACAAGCAAGAAGAACGCGTTCGATTTCGACGAGACACGAATTTCATGTCGCCCACTATATATATTGCCACAATATCACCATAGACAAAGTACCGGTAGTCTTTTTTTTTGTCGTCTTTGGGCGGTGTTCAAAGAGAGTATATATGGTAGGAGGCTCAACCTCGTACCATGCTGGATGTGTCTTGATAGAAGAAGAGCTGCAAGATGAAGAAGGAGGATGTTGGTTTCTCGTTTGTGCATGTCTCACACAATACCTACCTGCTTCATCGTGTCATCGGTGGCGCTCAATGCCAGCAAGTTCACCACCTGGTACAAAAACGACTTGAGCAAAAAGCGGCAACAGCAACGAACACAAAAACCGAGCAACTATCCAAGAAATTTTGTCCAGGAACTGCATGTAGCTACTACCGGAGCATCCTAGCTGTACCTACTGCTACTTCCATTTCCGAGCATCTCATGTTGCTCATTAGGTATCTTGTGTGGGAAAAAAGCTGTCTGTCATTTTATCAGAAAATTATGTTGCATAGTCAGGGTTGAATGTTTTGTACAACTGCAGGTTGAAACAGGTTGGAGATGATCCTGTAAGCGGGTTCCATTCGCCACACTCATGTTAGCTTATCCTGTAGCGTTTGGTGTCTTGTGACGAATCCCCGTTGCTGTCCTCGGAAAATGGCGACCCCAATCGGAACGTTGGCGGTGGTTTCGCCAATGAATCCAACACACTTTGCCGTCTGGCACGGAACAGATGGCTGACTTTCAGTCTTGCCGTTTCATCGTCTACCACCCACCAAACTCCAAAATCGGGGTCTTGCTTCAGGAAACGCCCACCAAACTCGTCCTTTACTTGTTGTACCAAAGCTTGGGAAATAGTCGTCTTTTTGGATTTTCGACAAGTTTCGTACTCAGGAATCGCCTCATCTACCAAACGGTGCAAGGCCCTGTTCCCTTGGTGCGAATGAATGGGTTTTCCCCGTCCCAACAGCACATCGGTGTTGGCAGGCAGCAGGATACACTCTTCTTGTGATGTTCCATCGATATTATTCTTTCCTCTTCGTCGATCCTGCTCCTCTTTGAACTTTCGAGCTTTCAGGAACTCTGTATGTTGTTTCTTTTTCACTTCGCCTAGCATACTCACAGGAAGGAATTGATCAGGGATTCCGTAGCCCAAAAGCCCGTATATGCATTCCATGGGAGCACCACAATGGATCTTCGTCCGAGCCCGCGAATCCTTGTTCAAAAGAGGCATTCCTAGTTTCAAGAAAAGCTCAAAACGTTTGTCGTTGAAACAGTTATGAACCACAACGAATTTAACAGGGGCTGCATGAAGTGACTGAGCCAGCACGGAAATTTGCTTCGTATCGACCGGTTTACTGGTAAAATCACCCACAAGAAAGCAAACAAGTACAGCGCCAAGACGCTGCGTTGTCTCATCCTGCGCACTAAGCCAAGTATTGTAGAACAACATTCGTCCCTGCAACGAACGAATCCGGCAAATAGTTAGTACTACCAACCTAGAAAGCGGTTATCCCCATTGCAAGCAATGCAGGTAGACAAACCACAGCCCTACATACCAAACTCTCCAAAGAGGAATATTCCACAAGAGGTGGAAAAGCAACCGTAATGATCCGTCCCGTTCGATCGCGCTGTGGGACAGTCTGAAGAAACCCCTTTTTGAAATGATCCATGTCCGCAGGTGTCAACATGGACTGCCGAAGATCCTCGCAAAGTAGATCCTTCCCAAAGGCAAACAATTTGAAATCAAAATATCGAATCATTCGAACGGCCGCAGCCTCGACGTCAAAACGCTCGGCGCGGAGGAACATTTTGTAAAACCGCTCGGAATGCACATACTCGAAGTCCATTTGCTCTGCCTGTCGAAATCCATCTCCATACCCAGAACAATTGCTCAAACATTTCCTAATAGTTTCCTTGAGTTTGACAAAGGATTCAGTGAGAAGTTCCGGAGTTTCCTCCACTTCATGAGCAACCCCGTGAACTTGATGAAAGACGACATCACGATCTTTCAAGGAAAGGCTATGAAGAGCATCAGCGATGTACGCGTCTGTGTCGTCTTTCTTGGGCTTTGCATTGCCAAGGGATCCTGAATTACTCCAAATTCCAACAGGTCTAGGGTAGTTGTCGTGTAGCTCACCACCGCAACAGGCCATGGTTGCAATTCTGCAGTAGTTTAATCGGACTGTGTTGCTGGAGACTACCACCTTGTAAAAGTGGCTTCGGGGGAACTTTCGTCCGTCTTGTCGTGCATGGTACGTGGTGGTGGTGGAATTGCGCTCCTCCACCTCCTCGTCGCCCCACTTTCTGCTTGAAGGGCCACCTGATTCATCCGGTCTCGTACTAAAATAATGCCCAGTTTTGCAGTCAGTCGTACAATCAGTTCGCTTACGCTCGCAACTGTTCGCCGAAGAAATATGACTGCGAAGAGTTATGCCGGACATCATTTTACCATATAGCAAAGATTCTCTCCATTGGTTGTCAAAACCCGAACTTGTCTGCATTCAGCATTTAGAGTCAGCAGTAATTTGGGTACTGATTTCCTGAAAGCGACCTGAATGGGAATGGTGTTGGTGGAGGAAACGACCTCCCTTATATATAATGGTGCGACTCGTCCATTACCGGTAGTAATCTTAGACAATAATGCAGGACGACAGCGACAAGCTCTTTCGACGTCCCGCAGCAACAACTCCTCCCCACTGCAGTAAGCCGCGGTTGTCAATAAACGTAAAGCTAATTTAGTGAGTTAAAATGTAATGTTTCTTTTGGATCTTTTTGGGTCTTTGGTATTTGAGTCTCATGAAAGACATGCAGAATAGTATCGTGAGCAGGATCCATGTCTC
>WXVQ01000013.1:191201-234292 GCA_013372465.1 Nitzschia sp. Nitz4 | reverse complement strand
GTTTGGAGTGGCGAAGTAGAGAAAAGACGATCTTTTGCTGGAAAAACGTGATGCAAATGACTCGTTCGATTCTGGCTGTCCTTTTCCGACTGATTTGATCTCAGGATGGACCAAAGCCAGATCGAGTTCATTTCTTGATCTCAGGGCAAAGAGAGCAGCCGCTGATCTCGAAGCATTGCAGTTGTTGTGGCCCTAGAACTTCCCTTTCTGTGCAATGAGTTTTGTTCCTCCTGTTGCTCGGGAAAAAATGAAAGCACGTAGAAGGCGAAAGCAAAGGGAACAACGGCAACTAATTGGTGCAATCACAGTGGTTGGATTGTTTGTGATGTTTCTTGTTACGGATCAGCTGCATAGATTTCAGGATATCACAAGTACAGAAAAGACGTCGAAATCGGTACTAGATCTTCCTATGCAAAGTCGTTTGCGTGGAGGTGACGCTGCTAAAGCCTGGATTTCAAAGGAATCGCAGCCATTCGTAAGTTCCACCTCAGTTCCTGTCTTGGTGTGACTATATTGCTTCTAACGTTTCCCTCCAAGAACGATAAAGAATTGGCTACAAGAGCACGAAATTTGGTGATGGTTGCTGGTCATAGTGTTACGATATCGGGACATTTGGAAGACGCTGGTCAAGATGAAAGTGATTGGTATGTAGGCAGACTCTCATCACAACCGCTCACATTCGGTACCCTCACCATCAAAAATGCTTTGCAGGTTTCTTTTAGACTATCAGAAAGGGCAGGGCCTTCCACAAGCTATTCGGGCGCATATTTCAGCCGGAATTGAAACCGCTCATCGCGATCCAGAGTCCCTTTTGATTTTCAGTGGCGGAGAGACACGAGCCGTCACTGGCCCACTGACGGAAGGAGCCAGCTACTTTCATGCAGCGGATGCAATGCATCTGTGGCCTAGCGCGGGGACTGTGAGGGCTCGTACGACTACAGAAGAGTTTGCAACTGATAGTTTTGAAAATTTGTAAGTGATGTCATGGTGTGGACATGATGCTCCTTGGTCCATTTTTTGTCAACAAACTCACAGGTTCTTGTTTACTGTGCTAGAATGTTTTCGATTTGTCGGTTCCAAGAAGTAACTGGACGCTACCCTGACAAAATCACTGTTGTTTCTTTTACATTCAAGGAACGTAGGTTCAAAACACTCCACGCTCCAGCGCTTCAATGGCCCTCCGAGAAGTTTTCATACGTAGGGGTCGACCCACCGGCGTCCACAGGATTCAATCTCCAGCGATCCATCGTCGGAGAACGAGAAAATGCTGCAGCTCCATTTGAACAAGACCCCTATGGTTGTCATTCAGAAGTATTGCAAAAGAAACGACGAGAACGAAACCCATTCCATCGAACCCCACCATACACCATTTCTTGTCCAGATTTGTCGGAACTGCTGCACTATTGTGGGCCCGACCCATTCCCTGTGCACAAACTTCCATGGGGATCGTGACCAGCAACTGTACAAATTCATGGTTGAGAGGAATTGATTATTGTTATCATTTGGCTGTTTGCAAAGTCTATCAACCAACGTATCTCAGGGACGCACTCTCGGTAATTCCTGTTTACCTTCGACGACGTGACCTGCCGGACCTGTTGGACCGACTTCCACCTCCTGATTCAGCTCCAGATCTAGTTTGACGGGACGGTGATGGGGCTCGGCCATTACCATCTGGCTTGGGTTCGGCTTTGTTAGCAGGTTCAATCCTAGCACGCTTACCTGCTCCACGGCCGTCTTCTCCAGGTGGCGAATCAGTGCGTCCACGTTTGTTGGAGCGCAATCCCTTTCCTTGATCAGGACCTGCTGCGGAGTCACTCTGTACCCATCTTTTTTCCAGACTACGACTTTCGCTGCCACGACCTTCGTCGTTTGTTCCAGCCTGACCTCCATCCTTTGCTTGCCGACCCCGTGATCTTCCCCTTTGTGCTTGGTTGCGGGAGCCACGGTTGTCACCTTTCTCTTCACCAATTTCAATATCATTATTGTCTTTGGTAATAGATCGTCGTTCAGGCCGTCGACGAGAATCGTTACGGTCTCTATCATTGTCTCTCGGCCCTCCGCGATCGCGTGAACTAGATCGGCGATTTCTGTTAGATCTGTCGTCATTACGTTGCATATCTCGCCTCTCAGGCTCTCGTTCCCAATTATCAGAACGCCGATCATGGCGACGCCTGTCAACGTCCCTTCCGCGATCCCCATCCCGCCGTCTTTCGCGTTCTCGGGAGTTTGACCTCTCTTCGCGGCGTCGCCGATCAGCCTCGCGCTCGCGGTCAAAATCCCGACGTCTGTCATCGTCTCTCACGTCACGGCGGCGCCTTTCTTCACCTTCTTCTCTCGGTCCAACGCTGAGGTTGCGCGGCCATTTCTCGTCAGTCCGACCGCTGTCTCGCGATCTTTCTCGATTGGTATCCCTGGAGGTTGCTCCACGGGCTCGGTTTGGGACTTCACCATCCTCAGGAGACTCCATTGTTTGTGGAGTCGGTCCTTTCCCATTCTGCTGACCGTTCCCGTTTGGCACATTGCCATCACGACGACGTTCGAAGCGGTCACGGGGACCAATCTCTTCCGTAATCTTCTTGCTATCTTGTTCCATCTCGTCAAACCTTTTTTCTAGCGCTTTCTTCCTTTCTTCTGCTGCTGCCTTTTCCTTTTCTGCTCGGGCTTTGGCGACCGACGCATCTTCTTCTATCCACTTCCCATCGTCACGAGCCTTCAACAACATGGTACCATACGCGGTGGCTGCGGCGCGGATGTCTGGGCGATCACTGTCTTCGTCTTGAAGAGGCCGAAGGACCTTAAACAGCTTGTTTCCTAGCTTTGGCCTGGTCGGAAACACCTCCACAACACGTGTCAAAATCAGCAACCCCGTCCGTAAATGCATGTAATCTGTCGATTGTAAACATCCTGTCAGAGCTGACCCTAGAGTGGCATGCCACCGATTGTACAGCGCCACGAAGTCCTTGTGTTCAACTTGTTGCGCTTGCGTAGTGTCATCCATGTCTGATTCATTTAGTTTCATGTATGAGCCTGGTTTCCCAGCCACTGCCGAGTCGTATAGACCTTCTTCATATCTCCAGCTATTGACAACCGACCAGGTTTGCCAGAGAAGCACTGCAACGTTTGCTGCTTCGTTCTCTGTAAGTCCAAACAAGGAGCCTGAAACAGCAGCAATAAGCTCATCAATATAGTGGAGTGTGCTAAAACCCGGAGTTGCAATGTCATGGAGCTTGAAGACAAAATGTGAACAATACATGGCATCATCTGGGGTTTGTAAGCTCCTGGGGTATACACAATTCGTGAGGAGAGCTTGGGTTGCCTCAGGTGTCACATGATCTGAATCAAACAGAGTAGCTTTCTTCTCCTCGAGCTCCTTCAACGTATGTTCTACGTGTGACTTATGTGATTCGTGTTCCGATGTCAAAGATTCTGACAACTTTTTCAAACGAGCAAGGTTTTCTTGTTCGGCCTTCCCCCCTTGATTTCCAGATGATGTTGAACGTTCCAGTCGTTCAATTTCCTTTGTCACCCTACCTTGCTCTGAATCATAAACAGAGTCGGGGCAGAAAATATCATGGAGACTATTCACGAAAAAACATTCGAACAACGCATGCTTGAAAAAAGTACTCTCGGGAACAATTGCCGTGTACACATCCCGAAAGCCGGTCGATAGCTGGAATCTTTGCAACACCTCAGGCACGTCTGTATCTGACAATTTCCGGATGTGCCGAATCAGGGGCCGACAAAGTTTCCAAGCAGTTTCCGCTTCCAATCCATAGTCCTCGTGCAATTGCTTGAAGGTGGGAATCTGCGATGCATATTGCTCAATCACACCGGACACTTGTCCTTCGTCTTGATCAGCTCCATCATGATCATCTCCATCATGATCGGTAGTCAAGAAATCCAAGAGTATAGAAAGAACGACTTGGCATGTGTCAAATAAGTTGGCTACAAGCTTGACTGGCATTTCTCCCTTTTTCGAAGACTCGAATAGTGTTCTTGACCTTGCATGTGCAATCAATATGAGCATCGAGACTCCAACACCATTGGATTGCAGGACCTCCCGGATCCGCTGTGCAGCTATCACATTCACATCTTCTGCGATTCCAAACGACATGATCTCTCTGTTCAAAGTAACACTTCCAGCCCGCCCTTGAATTTGCACTGCAGAAAGTGACGCAACAGGGGAATAATCCGCAAAAGTGTAACCACCAGGTACTTTGAGAAGCGTTCGGATCATGCCGAGCTCCAAAACATGGCCATCGCGTAGTCGACGCATTAAATATGCCAATATCCCTCGAAATTCCACAAAGGGATGGCGTTTGTGAAATGCTCCGACAAATGCCTCAAGTGATTGTAACCATTGCGAAACATTGACTCCGTCCTCTGTAGAAATAATCAGGTATTATTGCGAAAGGCAGAATTGTAGGTAAGGGAACCGCTGAACTCGATATCGTAGACTCTGGCCCCTTCTGGGCCACCCTGTAAATGCATAATCTTGATTCATACCTTTCAACAAGCTTCTGTTGACACCCCCACTAGTTCCACTGAGTCGACTGAGAATACAAAAACTCAAAACATCCAATCCCAGAGGATTGGTAAAGCGCTGGGCGTCCACCATGACCTCTACCATATTATCGTAGCTCTCCATTTGATTCAAAATGGTACTGTACACAACCAAGGGGCAGAAGTTAGTGACCTTGGCAAGCTGTCGACTCATATCGTGAATGTTGTCTTTGGAGAGCCGTTTCAAGGCATACCGGGCTGCCTTGCCAGCTTTCAGCTCCATCTCCGACAAAAATAGTGGCTTCCCATAGCCACGGGTCAGACTTAGCCCCCAACGTTCCAAACCTTCTCCTTTCCAGTCTTCATAGAGTCGATATCTTGTGGCATAAGGCAATTGTTTCAAAACACCCCAAACTTCCGTCGGTATTGCAGGGTTCGAAGCATACAAGGACATCGATGGCAGAATGAATTTGGACAAGAAATCATACGTTGGGTCACCAGACCAAAGTTCAGCAGCCTCTTTGGGGAGGCATTCCTTCAACAGTTGGCACAACTGAACAAACAAAGTCGGCCGTTCTAAAATGCAACTAGACGTCAATGTGCACATCAGCGGATCAGCAAGTCTTTCAATCATTTCGTTCAGAGGAATTTCTTCGGTATCCACTTTCATCGTATTCGCCTGCCTGAAACCGGGTGTACTGACTCGTGTTTGATACCAAGGTTGCAACCGAAATTGGGCAATGTCACAAAGAGCAAACCCGAACGTTTGTGGAATCAAATCTGCAAGGTATCCCCAGCATTCACCTGGAAGCAACTTCTTTACGTCGCTCCAATCTTGCCACTGCATCAATGTGTACAATATACCCAAGAGAGGTTGCTGCTTCAGAGGCAGTAGCAATTTCTGAAGTTGCTCCGACAATTCAGCCAACTTGGGATCCTCCTTTGTTGTCCCCGACAAACTGACCTTGGTCAGCGCTTGTATCCGACGTTTATCCCTCAGGTACATGACTTTGTGTGCCTCTTCAATTTCTTTCACAACAGAGAATTCGTATTTGTTCATAACAACATCAAAGTCCAGAAAGGACTCTACGACAAGAAAGGCAATGGTATGCTTGAGCTCTTCTGACGGACACCCCGGTAATGTAAGCTTGAAAGCAACAAGAGATGGCAGGGCATCTACGGAAAACAATGGTAACAGATCCAAGAGCCACTGAACATGTGGTTTTTTTTCCGGTTTTTGACAAGCAGCGAAACGATGTTGATCAGAGATCCCTTGGGGGTATAATTTGGCAGCCAGCACATCTAGTGCAAGGTCCATGACACGATGGGGATCCAACTCGAACGTTCCCATCAACTGGAATAGCTTTTGTCGACAGTTCTCGTCGTCCATTGTTTTTGAAGAAGATAGAAAGGATACTGCCTTGGAGAAACCTTCTGTCTCTTCCTGAAGGAGATTGTACTTTTGTTGTTTGTAGAACATTTGGGTATTGTATACTTTCAAACGTTTCAGCAGATCCTGTTCAGAGGAAAGGTCTGCCTCGCCAACTATGGAAGGTAGCAAACTGGATTGCAGTTTTGTCACAAAGGACGCTCGACGAATAGATTCAACAAGGGCTTGGACAAGCTCTGCCAATGGGCTTTTGGAATCGGAAGACTCTGTAGAATCTGGTGACGGGAGGGGTCGTACACAACTCTGAAGCCACAGCACATCAACTAGCGTATCTTCCATATTCTGTTGCTCTTTCAAGACTTCTGCAAGTACCTTACACGCACTCGACCGCCGTTCCCCCAAGGATTCATGGGGGGTGGATCCGTAATTGACTACTCTTAAAATCAAGTCTCTGCACTTCGAATGGTTACCGGCATCGTCACCAGCTGTCAGTCGCAGTATGTCCTCAGAGGACGGCAGAGATTCCATTCTCTGAACTAGAAAATGTTGAAGAACACAATTAATACACGAACAACAGCAACTCCACAGCAATGAATGGGGACGGCATGCGATTGATGGCGAGTGGCGAGCAGAGGGACACAGTCCGAAGGTATGCACATACACACACTTATATAATCTACATACAGATGAAATAGTATCCTCTTGCGTGAGGGCACCACGGTGCACGCCGCATGCAACAAATTCGCCTCCTAGTTGACAGCATCTGTGATGCCTTAATGCGAAAAACACGAAGTTTCTTAAGAAACGCTTGACATGTACTGTCTGGTGTCACTGAGAGGGAGGCATCGAACGAGAAGCAAACAGGTTTGGTTGACATTCATTTTCAAGCAACTTAACGAAAGAACGAATGATTTAGAGACTGTGCGAAGGAATCGAATACCAGACGCCTGAATCAAGAAGTCTGGCATCCGAACATTGCCCTTGGAGTGGTTTCCAAATTGCTTCAACATTAACCAGATGGTGGCGTAAGGCTTGAATGTTTATTCGGACGCACTCCATTCTGCCAGGTTATTCATTGACTAAGAGTTCGGGAATTTAAGATAACATTTCTACGAGATGTAGTCGTCACGGGAGTCGTTGACATTTTTGTTTTATTAAAAATCCACCCGTAATCGTCTGAAAACATTGAGTGAGGAACCAATGTGGAATGGAGATGGAACAAGGGCTATAAGAAAGGGTGAGGAAAAGAAGTCCGTCGAGGAATCGACGCTATTGGAACACAAATGTTCGGATCCTTCTCCATCTTCGTGGGAACACGCTCAACGCGAAACAACCTCCGATGTGATCATTTTTGCTGTTTCGTTGGAAAGTGAAATCATCTTCACCAACAACAAAACAAGCATCATGGTGGACACGACTATTCCTGATCAACCTGCTGAGCATGTTGGAGATCACGTAGCTCGGGTCGTCACCTTCAATCGCAACGTCGGAGTTCGAAATCACATTCATCATCATGATTACACCGATATTGAGTATCATGATACGTTTAGCAACCATGAAGACATGGATCACTACCAAGCTGACTTGCGGCTTACGGTAGTGCTCATGGAGAAGGGTGAACTTCATCACGACACTGTGGACTTTTGCACTCGAGGCCTCGAGTACAGAACAAAGAAGGGAATGAGGGCACGATTGGAAAACAGAATTCGAGCCCGCAATCTTGTGCTGGACTTGCAAGAGGCTCAATGGAATGCTCATGTCCACGATGATGAAGAAATTGCTATCGCGTACCAAAGAGAGACTGAACACTGTGCTCTTGAAGCTAGACATCTTGGAATGGAGGATGAAATCCACATGCAAGATACTCTTCTACCTTCTGACAGCTGCCACTGTTGCCGCGTTCCTCCCGAGAAGATCGAGTGCCCCAAGACTGGTATTGTCAATTTCAGGAGATCTATCTGCCGTGTCGTTCTTGGCAATGCGGCCGCATGACTTCTTGGTGTGAGTACTGATACTCCCTCCTCTTCCCATCCGCCGCAATCGCTACGAGTTTCCCAAAACGGAACTCAACCCTGCTCCTGTCTATACTCCACAATTCGGCTTTCCTCAATTCGGGTCTGACATTTCGGCCCTTCTGTTGCACTACTTCCGGTTGCACCAAGGCAACCTCACTACTACCTTGCTACATGATTCCAGCATTTTGTACTGGCTGCATATCCATATTCTTCTAATCCTATTAAACTGCTTATTCCCGCGTTATGCCTGCTTACTTCATTTCTTAGCATGACCATAAAACCGTGTGTACGCAGCAGAATCATTGTTGTTGGTTTCGCCCCATGAACCAAGCTTGGCACGGCTTTCCGAGGTATTCGGTGATCAGTCGCACCTCATGGCCCATAGCTTGGTGGTATACCTTTTCAAGAGGATTTCCTCCATCTTGTTTTCATGGTATGCCGCACTAGAGTACAAGCAGTCAAACACAGCCTAGAAGAACTTGATAGAATTTCTTTCCATTTAGCATGTAGCAACATTGTTAGGATATTGCTATTTTCAAGACCATGAGCATCCCGTAGTGACCACCTACATCTGTCTTATCTAGTCCGAATCACTGCTGGACTCTAGACTACGGGCCGCCGCCAACCGTTCCGCTTCCCGAATTTCGGTACTACTGACATCCACCCGAAACTCTTCTTCTGTGATAATGGTGAACTTGTCTTGAACATCTTGCGGCAAATCCCCCAAATGTTCCGATCCTGTAATGAAGCGTCCTTCTCCATTGGACTGTTGATCGACTCGGCCACCGGCAATGAAATGGGCTCCTTCCATATTTCGAAGCACTTCGACCATTTGTTCCTTGTCATTGTTGTAGTACTTGGGGTTCAAGATACGAATAAGAGTGTCGGAACCAATCACAAAGGAGAACTTGTGAAGCGGACCATCCGTGTGGTCAAGAATGCAGTCATGGAGACTGTCAATTTTTTGGGCAAACAAGGGTGCCCGGGTCAGGAGCACACCCCAATGCTCGGGCAGGTCAGTGAGTTCCAAAAAGCGGGTGAGACGCTCAGCTGCCGTATGCGGGTCAATGGCTGGCTTGTCGGCGTTGGTCAATGACAACTCCATCAACAATGGCTTTTCATTGTGACGTTTGGAGAATCCCTTTCGAATGGCAGCCATAATGGCAGCTTTTCCCAATTGAATGTGTCCCTTGTGGGGAGGATTGAAACTACCGGGCATGACAAGACAGCCGTTAGGAAGGACGGGGAACTTCTGCGCTTGGAACGCCACCGGCACTCCATCTTTGTAAACAGGAAGAAGGACAAGGGCTGGTTCATCTCCACTCAACAATCGTTGGGCAGCGGAAAACTCGACGAGATGGTCCGTGGCATCTCCTGGAAGAACGGGACCCCAGTCCTCGACGAGGTCATCTCCTCTTTGCGTTTTCATGACCATACTCTTCCCAGCTCCCAGAGTAGCATTCTGTAGCAACTCGATCGTTCTCAGAATGAGATGACTGACAAAGACATCTTCTTGCTTTCGGGTTCGACGCGAGGAAGTCTCCGAGTCCGGTCCTGCCAAATGGTAATCAATGGAGACTTGGGCTCCGTCGGCTCGAGTGGCCACAATATATCCTTTTCCTCGAAATGAATCTGGAGACGAGGAGGAAACCAAAGCTGATGTAGACGCAATTCCTATACAAGCAGTCATTTGGTTCAACTTGGGACCCTTGATATTGAGGGCCTTTTGAAGCGCTGCCTCGGACGCCAAGCGAGCAGCTTCTCTGGAATTGAAATGAAAGGGACGTCGGTTGGGTGACAAACCAACATAGGTTCTATATGACCTTCTGTCATAAGTGACAGTCCCTTCCAAAAGCAAAGAGGAAGCTCCTGGCGTGGCAGCCAGGGTAGAAATGGCATTTCCACCTCCTCCTGCTACAGCAATACAAGCCGTAGTTCGAGAGGTCTCCTCCCTCGCTTTGTTGGCGTTGACCAAGGACTCCGCGTAGGACTCCAGGGCTTCAACCGTATAGTGAGTTTCTTGATCTGGAAAAGACATGGTTGCAAAACACACCAAGGGTGACAAAGTCCGCTGCCGTTGCACAGAAGCAAGTCGCCCAGGAAAGTTGGCGACGGGGCGACAGGAATTGGAGCGAGCTGCCAAGACAAAGGAACGCTGCGCCAAAGGCTGAATCCAAGCTTGAACTGAACGCGTTTCTCGCAGGAGAAAAGAGACCAGCAGGAAATGACAAGGAGAGTACAAAAGCGACGAAGACCACCGTTGTCTCGCCACAAGCATACTCGGATATCGCCCAAACACGCTCAAGAACTTTGGGAAGACTTCAACCCAAATTAGGTGAAGAAGTGATTCTTGTTACTCCGGAAGTTTCCCGGTTGGCCATCGGCACCTGCTACGTCAGCAGAACCGTCCGTCGACCGTCAACGCAGCCACGCGCCCATTCATGTCGTGCAAAAATAATTGGATTCGTCTAGTCCAGTACCCGGATGTACCGTACATTGCAAACACCATCACAGTCCGCCAGTGCGTACCATACCGTACTCGTACCTCATCAGTGACAATACTCGTACTTGCTGAGGACAACTTACTCATCCAAAGGGACCATGGAGGGGAGCTTGCCCACCACCGCCTCTCATCGCGTCCCACCGCAGCCGCTCAGTCTCCCTCCCAAGAGAGACTGGAGCAGCATGACGCGGACCATTGCTCACTACGAGCGCATTGAGAAAATTGGCCAAGGCACATACGGCCAAGTCTATCGTGCCCGTTGCAAAGACACCAACCAAATCGTCGCACTCAAGAAGCTCCGAGTGCAAAATGCGGGCTACGGAGGCCTCCCTCCCACTGTCCTCCGTGAAATTATTATTCTCAAACGACTCCGACATCCAAATCTCGTGCAAATGTTGGAAGTGGTAAGTTCCAAAGGTGTCGAGCACCTGGACCAAGACGACGAGGATGCCGATGAAAAGCAAAAATCCAGCAAAAATGATAGGTTTGGGGACGCCAGGGAGGGATTCAAAGGCAACCTATTCCTAGTCTTGGAATATGTTTCACATGATTTAGCTGGTCTCATGGATGTAGCCTATCGCTTCTCCGAGCCACAAGTCAAATGCATCTTTCGTCAGCTCCTGGAAGCCCTCCATTTTATGCATGATAATAAGTACGTTCATCGAGATATTAAAAGTTCGAATATACTTATTGACCATCACTTCCGAGTAAAGCTTGCCGACTTTGGCTTGGCACGATGCATCGAGCCGCCTATTCTAGATAGGATTCATGAGTACGTATCCTGTCGATGCTGGGGGGGTGGGTGGATGAGGGGTGGATGTTCCTGTTCATCCACTTTCCACTTTGCCGCCCCACCCCGTGCGTCTTTTCGGATTGGGTTTATCTAACCATGTTCTTGTTGTTTGTTTTCCTTCTCTTCTGGGTTTTCGCAGTCGGGGCAATTCGTTGGAGCTGACCAACAAGGTCATCACGCTTTGGTACAAGCCGCCCGAGATTCTCCTGGGAGCTACACGCTACGGCACTGCGGTCGATGTTTGGAGCGCTGGTTGTATCCTTGCCGAGCTTATTCTTGGCAAACCACTCTTTACGGGCAAGGATGAATTGCCCTTGCTGCATAAGATTTTTGAACTCATGGGGACACCCACGCCAAACACGTGGGAGGGGCTCTCAGATCTTACCAAAATTAGAACAGGAGAAGTCACCATTGCATCCCAACGTCCAGCCAAATTCAGAGACAAGTACCATTCCAAGATTTCCCAACCTGCCATGAATTTGATTGAGAAACTTTTGGAGTTGGATCCCAAAAAGCGATTGACGGCGGGTAGGGCTCTCACCAGTCGATACTTTGTGGCAGAGCCAAGAGCTCCCGACCGCCCCGAAGACTTGGGCGTTCTAGAAATTGAAGGAGGGCACTTCCATGAATTCCAAACCAAGAAGAAGCGAAAGGAAGCCAAAGCAGTTGCCGAGAAGGCCCAAAAGTCAATTATCGAAATGGGCGGATCGGAAAAGGAAGCCCAGGAAGAGTTTGATACAGTTTATCGTGGTATTATGGAAAAGGTTGCAAGAGAAGGGTTTGCTGTCAAGGCTGCCGTGGATGAACCTCAGACACCAGCACCAACGGAACAATCCAAGGAGCGAGAGTCGCGACGAAGCAGCCGAGAGGGAGGTCACGACTCGAGGCGTGAGCGATCACGGGACGGACGACGAGAAGAACGAAAACGAGAAGGCAGCAGTCGCGAGCGGGAAGACCGAAAGCGAGAAGGTAAAGATCGCAAGAATCGTTCCCAACGTCACCATCAAGAAGACGGTGACGAAGAACGTCGCCGCAAGAAGCGACGAGAAGAACGTGATAGCAGACGAGAAGGTGACCGAAAAATGCCCGACGAGGCACCAGGAGACCTCCCCCGGGCACAGGATTCCCACCACGATTCGGCAGGTGAAATACCGGAAGGGGATGGTCCGTCTCCTGCAGCCAGGAATAGAGATGCCATGGAGACCGACCCCATCCGAGACTCCAAACCCCCACAAGACTTACCTGATCGACCCATAGAAGGAAGGGCTCCCGAAGACCCCATGGACCGCCCTCGATCCTCTCGCCGTTCTCGGTCTGGTGAAAGGGATCGCAGTCGTCGACCCGATGATCGTGAACGTCGCCGATCGCGCGAAGACCGAAGTCGCGATCGACGCCGTCGCAGCCATGAACGCGACTATGGTCGTGAGTATGACCGAGAGTACGACCGAGGAGACCGAAGGAGAGATCGAGGCAACCGCGAATGGGGAGAAGGGGAACGGTACCCAGATCGTGGGTACGACCGAGATAGGGATCCAGAGTGGGATCGGCGAGATCATGGACGAGATTCGTATCGGCCCCGAGGCGATTACGGCCCTCGCGATGGTCCCGGTGGGCCTCCATCGAGGGGACCCCCTCCCGGTCCAGACTTCCGAAGAGGAGATCCTGGTCCCTACGGACCGGGGGATTTCCGTGAACCGAGATACTACGATGAAGGGCGTCGGCGCGAGCGCGATCGTAGCCCCCGGGGGGGACGTTGGTAGTGTGTATATGGGCAGTAAAAAGATACTCTGAATAGAAGTTACTTGGCTGTAATCGTCTTGGTGGTGCAGTCAGTGAGGGATTCAATGAGGGCGTTGCAGATGGAGGGATCACCGCTTTGGTTGGTCTCATAGCAGCTAGCAATGGCTTGGCGTTCATGAAGACAAGGAATGTCAATAGTCTTCAAATACTTGCCGTTGAGGTATCTCTTTTCTAGTCTAGCAGCATCATACTCCAAGATATTAGCAGAATCTGTGAAGCGGTCCTCGAGAGACTCAATAGCAGTGTCGAGTTGTTGCTGGACTTGCTGGTTCTGGGCGCGGAATTGCTCCATGTGCTGTTGCAACATGGCCCGTTCTTCTACTTTGGACTTGAGCATGCCAGCTTTTCGCTCTCCAAGCTTTTCCATTTGCTTTCCAAAGAGCTTGACAATTTGCTCATTGTTGTACTCTTGAGCCATTTGTTCTACAGAGACAGAAGATGTGTTCGACAACAATGCAACATTACAACAACAACAACAACAGGTGAGCGTGAATCATATTGGCGCTAATTGTAGGCTACCCCGTAAGGTCCCTGCTACTTGCTACTAGCTAGGAACGACGGCGTACCTTGCAACTCTTCCGACAAGGAAAAAGCGGCTTGTTCTGATTGTGGTTGACTTCCAGAGTTTCCCATTGTTTACGTTTTTACTTCAAGTGTTGAAGCGACCTTTAGCAGTGGATGCACGGTGACGGAGCCAGGCCAGAGTTCATCCGAACACGAATCCAACGAGAGTGCGGCGATGATGCACGCCTTGCTAATCCATCGAGTCGAATATATCCTCCCCGATCTACAAACTACAAGTTGACTATCATTATTTAAAAAGTTCGAACAAGCTTCTACTGCACAAGGACGATGACGACAAGAAACTAGACAGAGCAAAAGAGATCCCATAAGGATGTACTATCTATCTCATTCAGTTTCGAAACACTCCTTTTTATGTTTGTTTGCACCAACCTACAAACGGGACAGAAATAGTTTCATTTCCCAACGAATCTTCTAGGATCAGATCAGGCCCACCGAAAATGCCTGTCAAGAAGATGTCTCCATCATCCACAATCCACAATCCACAATCAACCACAGAAGTTGCATATCAACATACTTTTTTCAAGACAAATCACGCCACAACACAATGGGATTGCTCAAGGGAATTGATCCGCTACTGACACCTGATCTGTTGCATATTCTTGCTTCGATGGGACATGGAGACCAGCTTGTCATCTGTGATTGCAACTTTCCTGCAGCTCAAGTTGCCTCTCAAACAACCACTGGAAAGTGTGTCGAGTTGACTGTTGGGGTTCCTGAGGCATTGTCTGCGATTTGTTCTCTCTTTCCCTTGGATCTCTTTGAGAGTGTTCCCGCCGTTTGCATGGAGCCCTCCCCTGGGGTGGTATTCCCACAAGAAGCCAAAGAATTATACTCTGAAATGGAAGCAGTCATCAAAAAATCTTACCCGGATACGATGATTGGCACTGTGGAGCGGATGTCTTTCTATGAAGAAGCTAAAAAGTGTTTTGCAGTGGTCCACACCATGGAACGCCGTCCATACGGAAATATCATCGTAAAGAAAGGAGCCATTGGGCCTGATGGGATAGACTTGAGACCCTAGTAAAGAGATGAATGCTAGATAGTATCTTATATTAGAATTATTGAAGTTTTATGTTGGTGTGGCCCGCGAGAAAAGAGTCTTCTTGTGGTCTCCTCTGGTCCACAATGCACAAGAAGACAGTGGTGGCAGGTACGACTCGTAGCTGTTTGATTCTTGCCAAATAATACGGCGGTGGTGCAGCAGAGAAGTCGCACATGATGTACCTACGTGACCGACGCCCTTTGAACGTTGGCATGCGCGCCCGGCAGGTGAACTACCGGTACGACGACGAGTATAGCTACTCGTACTACTGCCTGCCTCCTCCTCCGCCTCTTTTCTCGAGTGTCATCAAGAAATAATGTTGTGCCAACGGCATTTTTGCACGGCAGGCGACGGCGGAGTGGCCTCCACAATCCCGTAAGGCATCAGATCACGTGCTACTCTACATACGACACTGTTGTTGTCCATTGCTGTGGACAGGCCATGGGCATCGCGCCAACGAACTGCAAAAACGATTCTCCTTCTGACTTTCAAAAACAATATCTCCGTTACCATTCCATTGCACTCCATTGTCCACTTCGGTCGTAGTTGCATTCTCTACATTTTTCAGACAGCTTTTCTTGTTAAAACCATGTCACCCAAATTCTTGGCATCCAGCAATTCTTCACGGAGTCTACTTTCAACAACAAGAGAAAAATGGGGGCAGCCTCGCCTTCCAATCATGTCCCTTTTAGCCATCTTCTTTCTTCTGTGCGCTTCATTTGTCGAAGCTCAAGATAGTCAACACATGCGACAACTGGATACGGCTACGGCTATAGAGTATTGGACTACACCGAGACTGGCTTGGAAGATGGACCTTGAAGGGTATACCTTGAATCGAACACAGTCGGTAACCCAAGACCCCTGGAACGACGATGTTGTATATGTTTCAACAGCTGAGGGAGACGTTGTTATTCTGTCAGCATCAGATGGTACAATTAAGGATATACTGGCACCGAGTCCGCGATTCATTGTCTCCAATGGTACAATCACCCAAGGGAATCTGATGTCACAATCTGGTCTTGTGTTTGGAGTGTTGCCAGACAACACCAAGTTCTTGGCCTACACTGTCATTGATGTTCCACAGGGCAAAGGAATGTCGTCTGCAAACATGTACGTATACTCTGGAGTTGCTTTGTTTCCTTTGTTTGCTCCGATATATGGTCTCACATTTTGCCTTGAACAGTCGAGTTGTCGCATTCTCTATACCCAGCCATGAGGAACTCTGGTCCTCCACCGCAATGTCAGGTGTTAACTCTGGTACTCCGGTTCTCTGTCAAACTACAAGCGGACAAGTGTATATCTTTCTTACTTACAATTCATACTCGTTGGAAGGTGGTGTTGACACTCCCACAATGGGTCGTGTCGCTCTAATAGAGGCAGAGTCAGGAGACGTAGTTTGGTTGGAGAAGGATTCATCATCCTTTCTGTATGGACCTCCAGGAGTGGTACCCAGTCCATCGTATGGGAAGTATCTGGGTGGTGAAGGAAACACCAACGATCTCATCGCTTGGGCTTCACAAGAACAAGGTGACGACCCTGGCAATACATACGCCTTTCAGCTACCGATGGGCTTCACTGCTGCAGCGGCTGAATCGCTTTCGACTGTCGTACTGAAAAAAGTTCGATGGGGAACGTCAACACCACCTGTGTTTTCCACCAATGGAACAAACATGTATTTCGCTGTATCGGATGACGAGCTGCGAGGTTGGACTGGCAACACAGCGTTCGACACAACAGCGAGCTGGACTGCCGTTTTGTTAACTGGCAGCAGTGACGAGCCAAGTAAGTCAATTGAATACCCTTTCTAATCATTGTTGATGATAATCACATCTCTGACGATCCCTCCTTGTGTAGTTCGTAACACTCCAACTCTTTCCTTCGACGAGACTCGACTGTTTGCAACCGCTGACAGCTCGAAGGCGTTTCATTGTCTCAATGCGGCAACAGGGGAAAGCAAGTGGAATTTTCGAGGAGAATCAGAAATTTACCCAGTCGCTCGTGTGTCCCCCGACAATGAATATGTGTACTTCATTCATTCGATAGACGGTCGCGTATACAGTAGGTCACAAGAAACGGGTGCAGGGGGATGGCTGGTTAGTTGCGATACCTATGAAGAAGATTGTGCCAATGCTGTGTATGCGGATTTTGTGCTCTCCACAACAGGTCAGTTTTTATATTACGGGGATTTGCGTGGTCGTATCATTGCTCTAGAAGTAGGGACTCTGGTAGCTAAAGACAGCGATGCTACGGAAACCCCCAAGGTATTTGGGGATGATGATCTGTCAGGGCTCATTGATCCACCAGGCAAATCAAACAAGAAACGTATAGGGGTCATCGTGACACTCCTCTTTATGGGAGCAGTGGCTAGCTTGTTGTCCAGTTTGTACCTGATACGAAGTGGCAGACTCAAGGCCCGCACATTGACCATAGACTCTCAAGATGAGGCAGACGAAGAAATCATCGATTGGTCGGAAGATGATGACGTTGACGGTATTGACCCCTACGAAGATACTATGATCTCACGACATAAAGCGGGCAACAACAACTCGTTGCCAGCTCCTCTGGATACCAGCCTTTGGGACTACGACAAATCCTCCAAGTCTATCATGTCCAATCACCCGACGTCCCCGGATCGGTTATCAGTTATTCTGGGGACATCCAATCGTATTGCTCCGCTACATGAGGATTACTCGTTAGGTGCAGCTGTGCTAGTATAATGTTGTATATTAAATCCATATCCAAAAAGGAAAACGATGCATGTTCCCAGCAGCACGATCCGTGGGACAACAATCCATGCCTAGATATCGACTACTGGGGGTGCTCCAGCAACAACTTAATGGTGGTGAGCATCTTGACTCCATTGGATTTCCTTGAGATCAATACCTTCTTGCACCATTTCCCATAGAGGAGACATTTCTCGGAGACGCTCGACGTGCTTCTCCAACAAGTCCAAGACAAAATCGACTTCTTCCTCCGAGGTGAAACGACCAATACCAAAACGCAAACTGCTGTGGGCCAACTCATCATCGACTCCCAAGGCACGCAAGACATAACTAGGCTCCAAGGACGCAGATGTACAAGCGGATCCGGAACTGACTGCAATGTTCTTGAGGGCCATCAACAAAGACTCACCCTCGACGTAGGCAAAACTGTAGTTGATGATTCCGGCGTAGTTGTGTTCGGCGTCACCGTTTCGGATAACCTCAGGGATGCGATCTTCGATACCCTTTTGCAATTTGTTGGACAAATAGTGGATCCATGTGCTGTCGTAGTCAAACTCCTTGGAGGCAACCTCACAAGCGGCTCCAAATCCCACACACAAGGAATGAGGAAGCGTTCCCGACCTCAAACCACGCTCTTGACCACCTCCCGAGAAGAGTGGTTCCAGACGAACACGGGGTCGTCGTCGAACATAAAGACCTCCAATTCCCTTAGGACCGTAGAGCTTATGGGAAGACATACTCATCAAATCAATCTTGAGATCATTGACATCAATGGGGATTTTTCCGAGCATTTGTGCGGCATCGCAGTGGAAGATAATCTTGTTGGCGCGACACAGCTCTCCAATCTCCTTGAGGGGTTGAAGGGTACCAATCTCATTGTTGACTGCCATGACACTGACAAGGACAGTATCATCTCGAATAGCAGCCTTCAACTCTTCCATGTCCACTCGTCCCGTAGCATGTTGCACAGGCAAATAGGTAACATCATATCCCTCCATTTCCAAACTACGGCACGAGTCCAACACACACTTGTGCTCTGTTTGGGTGGTAATGACATGCTTTCCCCGTTTCTTGTAAAAGTGGGCGGCTCCCTTGATGGACAAGTTGTTGGATTCAGTGGCTCCACTGGTGAAGATAATCTCCTTGGAATCGGCTCCAATGAGACTTGCCACTTGTTCTCGGGCCTCCTCGACGGCGTGCTCGGCCTCCCAACCAAAGGCATGCGTACGACTGTGGGGGTTTCCAAACGATCCAACCTGGAAAGAACAATATTGGTTAGAAAACAAGATGAATGAATCCACATGTTACTCAGCGAGAATACTACGAATCGTACCATGAAAGGTGCCATGGTATCGAACACACGAGGATCCAAAGGAGTGGTAGCAGCCATATCCAAATAGGCAGCCCGTCCTTCCTTGAAATCTCCTCGAATGGAATAAGGATTCTCCTCATTGGGCACTTGCAAAAGAGACTCTGGAATATCCATGGTCGCTTGGTACCTGGAATCCGTCTCCATCTTTTCATGCGAGAAAGACGTGGGTGACGAGCCGGAAGTAGTGGAACCACTCAACAAGCGTGCTTGTGACTTGAGAACCCGGGAGACTCCAAGGGATCTTGCTAGATTGGTTGTCCTGGCCAACATGATGCTTTTTGTTGTCAGAGATTCTACTAGGATACCAACAGTTGATGTGGTTGTTGCTGTGGTAGTAGCGGTGTTGTGGGTCCTGCCGGAGTGCTAGCTAGTAGAGTGTGGTTGTCAGGGTTTGACTTTCTTTCTCCCGTTCCAGCTTCGGAGGACGACGAAAGAAGGGCACATGTCGAGACGCCATGGATACGTAAGGAGAACAGACGTGAGGAAGTCTCACGAATCCTCCGTATTTCCGTATCCAACGTGTTTGACTCATATGACTGCAAAGTACATTTCCGCCCGCCGACGAACAGCAAGACTCAACCTTGCCCACAATGACCATCGAGGAGTTGGAACCACCAACCACTGTAATTGTCCTTTGTTCACACCTTGATTCCAAATCCTTTCGATAAGATGATGAACTCTACGACTGACGACTTTGGGGACAACCCTTTCCGCTCCAATGTGGACGATGACTTTTTCTTTGACGCTCCACAACCATCGGCAACCTCGCCCAACAGCAACAACAGCGGCATGGCGCAACAACCACTCCAGGCGGATCCCTTCGCTAGTGTCCCCATGCAAGCTCCCGCATCTTCCTTTCCTCCTCCCTCGGGACCTATGGATACCATGAGCATGAATGCTCCCCTTCAACAGCAGCAGCAGCAGCAACAACAACAACAGCAACGACAGCAACCCGCTCCTCAAGCCAACCAAAACAACAACGCTCCTACCTCCTGGTGGGGAAGTTGCATGATGTGCCTCAACATGGATTCCTACAAGGCTTATTTTGACATTGATGCTGATGACATTATTACCCGCATCAAGGCGGTCTTTATTGACTTTTACAAGCCAGAGCACTTTCGCAACAATGTTTTGGGAGTGGAAAAGACGGATGAGCTCAAGGGACCCGACTTGTACGGTCCTTTTTGGATTACCATGACTTTGATCTTTATTATTGGAGTAAGTATACCAATGCTACATTGTACTGTGTTCGTTCGGAGTTTGGGATGGGTTGTTGGATGGACGATGTGGTGTGCTCACTGTGCGCTCATGTGTCCCTGTGTGTTGTTTGCTCTCTAGGTTACCTCCAATATGCATGACTACTTGCACAAGAGCGACGTCGACGAGTTTGATTACGATATCAACCACTTGCTTCATGCCGCCTCTGTCTTGTGTTCTTATGCCTTTGTCCTCCCCGTCATCCTATGGGTGACTACTCGATGCCTCAACATTCAAGCCCTCTTGTTGGTCGAGTGGGTCGCTCTCTATGGATACTCCTTGGTGCCCTTCCTGCCCGCGGTCATGCTCTCCATCATTCCCTTTGGTGTTGTTTCTTGGGTTTGCTTGACTATTGCGACAACGGCATCTTGTTTGTTGGTCATTCGCAACGTCGCAGCTCCGCTGCTGGGATCCGATGTGGGACAAACCAAGGCTCCTCCTATCATTTTGGCCATTGTTGGAACGCATGTTATCTTTTTGCTCTTTCTCAAGTTCTCCTTTTTCCACCATTCTGCAAGAAGGTAGAGAGGTTGGGATGTCTGATGCTTGTTTCGTTGGGACACCACGGGAGGATGTGGCGCCTTGGGACAAAATGGCAGTTCCAAGCTTGTTCCGAGGAATTAGACCACTACAACTAGTTGTTTTATGCTTATCCAATAGTACTACCGTAGGTAGTAGCATCATTGTGGAGAAATACAGTGTTTCCCACACTACACCATTGTTTGACATCCTTAATATTCCCCGCAGCCGTTGGGGAATTGCGTTCTTGTGGTCGAACAAGTCGATACCGGGTGATGACCTAGCGCCATGGGAAGTGAGTCGAAGGGGTTGGACGACCCGACTGAAACACAACCCGCTCTTTCCAATTGATCGATTCTTACCATCTCGTCTGGAGACTTTGGAACCAATGGTATCTGCTACTCAAGTACGTCTTTCGTTTACTACCTGAACTTCTAGAGCGCATGGATACATTGCAACCAATGTTCCTCACACTGATTGACTCGCACTGTGCCGTATTGTTTACCAGGATCGTCGCCGAACCGCCCCACAGCCCCTCCAACAAGTCATCGTGGAATGGCTTTTCTTTATTTTACGTATAGCCCTGTGGCCTCTACAGAAAATGGGGGATTACCTTTTGCCACCTGGAGAATTTGATGGATTGGCACCGGCGGTAGGAGAAAAGGCTTCCCAACAATTTGTCCATCGCATGTCGTCCTTGGCTTCCAACGATGCGCAGCAAGCGGCCATTGCATCGGCATTCTCGACGTTGGGATATGCTACTTTGAAACAAGAAGCAGCGGAGAATCATGCTCTTTTGGTTGTTCTGTTATATTCTCCCATTCATCACCACACAGACCGTTTTCTGGAGCAAATGGTATCGCCGGCCATGTTGGAATTCTTTGGTCAGCACAATGTCAAAGCATTGGGGTCTTCTATTCATACATCGCAGGGGGCGTCACTTGCCATTCAAGTAGGGGCTTCCAGTTATCCTCTCTTTGCAATGCTGCAGGCAATGCCCAATTCGGAGACGGTCAAATTGCTGTTCAAAGCGGAAGGGCCCACGCTGCAGTCTATGAAAGTCCAAGACTTGATGCCGCTTATCAAGGGTACACACCAACGTTTTGGTATGTTGATGGCAGAAGAAGTAGCACGACGTATGGAACGTGAACAAGAAGTGGAGCTTCGGAGACAGCAAGATTTGGAGTATCAACAAGCACTGGAGGCGGATCAACAAAGAGAGAGACAACGACAAGAAGAGCAGGCGGAACAAGAACGAGTCTTGCTTCAAGCACAAGAAGAAGAACGACAAAAGGAGCAAGCAGAAGCACAACGTTTGGATAGGGCTCGGGCATTGTTGCGCCCGGCGCCTTCTACAGGAGGAACAAGAATTCGTTTTGTTCTCCCCAGTGGAAAGAAATTGGATCGGCGCTTTGAAAAGGACGAGAGCGTGGCGTCTCTTAAGGCTTTCTTGACGCTACATTTTGCCGAAGAGCAACCAGAAATCCGAAATATCGGACTTTCCACCAGTTTTCCGAAAAACACCTACGACGACGACAGCCTAGTGTTGGGAGAGTCCGACTTGGTACCACAAGCGGTGTTGATGGTCCAAGACTTGGATGCTTAACTTTTTCTTTGTTGCAGGAAAATTAAACTACCAACTAGGAGGAAATCACAATAATAATTCCAGTGAAAATGAACACGGTTACTCTTACTCTACCAACAAACACTAGTGGCAATTGCCCATCTAGAACAGCATGAAAGCTGCCAACGAGGCAACGACAAGAACAACCGAGTTGGAAGCAGCCGACGAATCAGGGGCAGTAGGTGAAGCAGTTGGAGCTGCGGTAGGAGCAGGCGTGTCCCCAGCGACAGGGGAAGCGGTAGGCTCCATGGTAGGTTCCATAGTTGGGGCCATGGTAGGAGACTCCGTAGAGTTGGTAGGAGCAGGAGTGGGAGCAGTAGGGGCCATTGAAGGGGCCATGGAAGGAGTGGCGGTAGGAGAAGGAGTATCAGGGAACTCAGTGACCTTGAGAGAAACAACACGTCCAGATTCATCGGCATAGAAAATAGCGTATCCGTTGTGAATGACGGCCATTTCTCCACTAACTCGGACACCCAACGAGAAAGCCCAGTTCTCAGTAGTGATATCAGTGAAGTCGACAGAATGGAGCAATCCGGTAGCTTCCATGTAGTAGACGGATCGCTCAAAAGGATCAATGACGGCTTCGGTCATGACGTAGTCAACGGTGGGAACAATGTTCACGATATTGACCAAGTAGTCCATTTGAACAAACTCTGTGAAGGCAGATCCTCCGAAAACAGAGGGCTGGGCTCCACTACTGACAGCAGGAGTGGCAAACGAAGGGGTTCCGGCAAACTCATCGTTGCGGGTTGCTTGATTCCTTCCTTGACGCCCACGGTTGAATCGACCGGTTCCTAGATCAGGATCCTCATTGACCCAGCACCAGAATTGACTACGACTGGCAGCGAAATAGGCGCTGTATCCGTCGTTGACAATAGCGGGAGCAGCGTAAGACTTGAAATCCTTGCCCTCACCCATAGTGAGGAGCTCGAGAGTACTGACGTTTCCGTCGTATTCCATGGGCATTTGGAAAGCAAATGTGTTTCCAACCTCAATAGGCTGCTCTCCATCGTAAGGAGCGGCAGCGAACAAAATGATGTCATTAGTGTTGGATCGCGCAAGGTTGGTCGGATCGTCGTAGTTTCCTTCGGCAGGGCTGTGGTAGATGCCAGGAGCCGAAAAGGCGTAATCAGGGTTGGTCGAAGAGAAATAGATGGTTCCGTTCATAGCAGCAGAAAGCTGGGTGAAAACTCCAACGGATGTGTCAATGTTGTGGGTAACAAAGACGTAAGCTCCGTCTTCGGAGATGACAGGGTCTCCAGTAACGATACCCTCCAAGTCATCAGAAGTCCACATTTCCTCTCCTTCCATGTCCAAAGCGATGACACGACTGTCAAGAAAAAATTGAAGTCAGTCACCACAAACACACAAAAATCAGAACTAAGCAAATATACTATACTCACGAGACAGGGGTCAAAGAGTTTTCGTTGATCACGACAGTGTAGGCCATGTATGGAGTTTCGGCCATCTCGGCGAAGACGACACGGCTGTGAGAGCGCACAACTCCAGAGGCCAATTGAGGGGGGTTGTACTCCCACTCATACTCAAGATCCTTGAGAGTCAAAGAGGTTACAGTAGCACCAACAGAGGTAACAATGATACTAGAACTATCAGGAGTGATCACGATTCCATTTCCAGATGCGACGCCTGCTTCCACGTCAAGCTCAGGAGCAAGTATGAACTCATGGAGGACCTCGGGCATAGTCAACAAATCACCTTGGGCGGCAACTTGGCTGGCTCCCAAGGCGAGGAGCAAAGCAGCGGATTTGACGTAGCTCAACATACTTCAATTCTCTTGATTGATCCTCGGATCCAAAACTATGGCTCTGTTACGTTGTCGTCGTGGAAGATCTTTTTTCGCACGACGGACGCATTGGTGGACCATGTTGCAAGGATACTCTTAGGCGTTCCACTAAGTGGGTTCTCGGCGAAAATTTCGAAAATTGTGAAGGACTCCCGCATCGACACATGTTGGATACGACACATATATATTCGTTCCTATTAACGGATCAACCGACGAAAGACCAGACTCGCACGAGGTGCTGAACGGAAACTAGACCGGATTTCCCTCATTCTCGGAGGGAGCTCCGAGTTGGTTGGCACGACCTTAGTAAAAGTAGTTCTAAGATTCTCCAGCCCCACCGAAATCTTCGGAAGACAGGATTTTGTGTCGAGCGAATACACTGGAAGTTGTGAACTCACGAACTTGGCGACTGGGGAACACCCTCTGCTACCGGTAGTTGTACTGGGTTGAATCTCGCATTTTCGTCGAAATCATGTGGAAAGGAATCTCCAAACAAGCAACTAGTAGAGAGTACTACCGGTACTGCTGGGCTACTGCTACTACTGTTTAGAATTATGCACCAAGTTTTGCGACGACAGTTGATGTTGCTGGGAGCCCACAATAGCTACCGGTAGTGACATTGCCAAAACCACCAAGACCAATCGACACGTTTGCAGAGGAACCAGCAACGATTCATTTAGAATGCTAAGCACTTCCGACCATGAAGTTTTAGCAATGTGTTGCCGAGACACTACCAGGCCTACTACAATCACATTGAGCTCTGGGGGAGGCTCGAGCTATTCGCCACTACAAGTACTAACTAAAGTAAGCTACATAGTAAAACGCGACAGTTGTCAGAAAGTAGATAGCTCTAGTTATTACCTTGCCAGCTTGGAGCACCGCCACCGCCCCATCCGACAGATTGGTTGTTTGACCATCCTCCGGCACCAGTTGACGGAGTAGAGTCAGCTCCTTGGCCTTGTAGTCCAAATCCTTGTTGTCCACCTAGTTGTTGGGGAGGACCTTGTTGGAATTGCAAAGAAGAATTGTTGCCACGGCCGCCTTTCTTGCCCTTTTGGTCGTCATCTTGGAATCCGGATTGCATTCCTTGTTGCATGCTGTAAGGATCGTTCATGCCACCAGGTCCGTAGCCTCCACGTTGGTTGAAGTGATCACCGTGGAATGCCATGCCGTAGGGTTGGCCGTATTGTTGAGGGTTATATTGGTTCTGGTATTGGTTGTTGTTGTGGTGGTTGTTACGTCCACGGTAACCACCACCACTGTTCTTATGGTATCCGCCCGAGCCTCCCGATTGGTGGGAGTTTTGCTGCGAGTGATCATCATAGGGACCACCATAACCTTGGTTTTGTCCCATGACTTGTTGGTATCCAAAGCCGCCTTGGGCTACATTGCCAAATTGGCCGTATCCGTAGTTGTAGCCCATGCCACCTTGAGGTTGCCCCATGAAAAATTGGGGTTGACCGTAGTGTGCCATGGCAGGGTTGCCGTAGGGCATAGCACCAGGCATACCGGGAGGAATTCCTGGGGCTCCGGCGGCAGCATCATCCGAGGAGGCGTTGTTGTCCGTGTTGGTGGACGAAGCTTGGCTTCCGTACAGTCCTTGTTGTGGGAGTCCAGGGTTGGCAGAACCGGGAACTCCTTGCAACTTTCCTTGTTGAGGAACTCCAAGGACATGTCCAGTAGGAGTCATACCCATAGAGCCAAAGCCAGCAGCGGTGTTGTAATTGTACATACCGGGCATGGCATATTGGTTGTAACCTTGTTGAGGGAGGTTAGCCGTAGGAAGCACAGGGGCTTGTGTAGGAGGGACTTGTGTGGGAAGGACAGAGGTGATAGGTTGGGCATCGGGTTGGTCATTCTTGGGAGGAGCATTCAACGAGGTGCTCTCCATCTTATTCTCCAGTTCGTGGACCATGACAGCACTCTCAGGCATGGGGGGCATTCCACCGAGCGACAAGCCTGGTGGTGGCCGGGCAGGAGAAGCGGCAGCAGGTGTTGCGACCTTCTCAGGCTCCGTGGCTGGGGCAGGAGTTGGCTCAGGGACGACATCATTATCGGTTCCAAAGGATCCGAATCCAAAGTCAAGGTTTTGTGAGTCGGCGACATCTCCAGTTTCCCAGTGACCAAGGTTCAACACATTGGCCGGCTGGGCAGGAGAGGCAGGTGGAGGCACTGCCTTGGGCTCTGGGGGAATAATAACAGGCTCCTCGACAGGGGCGGGAGGAGGGACAACGACGGGGATAGGAGAAATTTCAATAGGTGCAGATTCGGGTTCAGCAGCAGGGGTTTGTTGACCCCAGGGTCCAGTCGATGGCAAAGTAGTTTCCAGAGTAGTCTCGGGTGCGGCGACTGGTGGTGGGGTCTCTGGTTCGGGCTCTACGACAGGAACAGGGGGCAATGTGGGTACGGAAGGAACAGGTGGTTGGACGACAGGAACAGGAGGTGCCACTGGGGCAGGAGCTGGAGCAGCGACTGGAGGAGGCTTGGGTTTCTCAGCTTGAATCAAATGAGCCGACCCCTTGGTCGCCCAGACATTTCCGGTAGGTGCTACAGCTGCTCTAGGTTTGGATTGTGCAGGTGGAAGGCCCGATGGCGTTGGATCGGAAGGCGCTGGACGACCAATATCCAATGGATTGGCCTCTGGAGGAGGAGTGGTGTCTTCTGGCTTTGGTTGCGGTGCCTTTGGTGGTGCTGGTGGTTCCACAGCTGGAGGTGGGGCTACAGGAGCAGGAGCGGGTGCTGCTGCCGATGCTGCCCTGGCTCCCCATGCACCCTGGAGCGCAGGGGCAGGGGTGACAGGAGCTGGGACGACAGGCACCGAAGGCTGCACTGCAGGAGGTGTGGGAGCTGGGGCTGCAGGGGCAGTTGCGGGCGTCTCCTCCCCCTTGGGCTGAACAGCTTCTGGCTTTTCTCTTTTTGAGGGAGGGCCTCCTCGGCCTCGTTCTCCTCGACCACGATCACGGCCTCCTCCTCTGCCTGCACCTCCTCGAACAGCGCCGCGGCCCCGACCAGGGCCTCTGCCTCCTTCTCTGAAACCTCCTCGCTCAACCTTTTTCTTTGTATTTTTCTTGTTGACGTCTTCCCAAACTTCCTCTTGCTCCGCGGGTTCCTCCCACCACAGCTGAATTTGTGCCATGATCTTGGCCTCATCGCCATTCATCGACTTGTACAATTTGTCTAGATCCTTCCTTTTGTGAGGGGGGCAAGCTTCACGTAGCTGTGCGTGCAACCAGTACCATGCAACATCAACCAATCAACCATTGTCAACGGCCAAACGAAAAACAACAGTTTCGTGAGAAAGCAATTCACCACAATGCACTACAATCACATTGGCCTGTTCCCTGTTCGGGGTACCTGGGTCGTACAAATCCTACCGAGGCGCGCCGAACCACACCGAACCGACTGTCATTGTCCAAAAACTTACATTCTCGAGAACTGGATCGCTCTTTTTTCCATTGTTTTTGCCTCGACCGCCGTTCGAGCTGGGTGCCATCTTGATGTGTGTGTTGCGTTGCTACTGAAAATTCCTTGAGAGAGAGACGAAACGATTTCGTAGGAGTGAGAATGACCAAGGTCCAATTGTCACCAGAGGCTCTCCCCTTGCGGCCAGCCTCGTCCTCCACAAGCGAACATTCCCCAAGCGCGCGAAAACTCCCTTTCCGTACAAACCTACGCTCTGCTACGGCGATCTCGTCGAGGCCCCAGCACCATCCACCTCACCCCTCTTGACGACCGACGGGTGAGCGAGCTGTCACGCTGCTGGGACGCCGGTCAGAGCAATCCGTGGACTCACTTGACTTGAAGGGGTCGGCCTGCGTGAAATATGAATGTAGTCAAACTATTCAGCATTGAAGTTGGCATTGTGTCTCCTACGGCATTCTTTTCAATACAAAATACTCCGTTCCTGAAGCTTTACATACCAACCAAATCCCTCCATTTCCCAACTTGAAAATCCCAATCCACCACCGAATCAAAAACCACTCCTCCCTCATCCTCCTTGCACCATAGTGATTGATAGAACAACATCAAACACCAAACCTATCGGTATATACCTATAGCATGACGGTGCAATCCTCCTCTCCTGAACCTCAGGCGTCTTCGCCACCAGCGAATGCATCGGATCCTCTGGCATACATCAATATGGAAGAAGCCAATCCAGCAGAGATCTTTCAGGATGAATTGGAAGAAAATGACGACGAGCAATCCTTGTCTCCATCCATCGTTGAGTCCGTTTTGACGGCCGATGGAATACATGATATGAAGGGATTCTTGATTGTTTGTCTAGTTATCCTTGTTGGAGATATGTCACGTGGAGTCTTTTTCCCTTCCATTTGGCCGTTGGTGGCCTCTCTGGGAGGATCCAGAGTGACACTGGGATATTGTGTTGCCGCATTCTCGTTTGGTCGGATTCTCGTCAGTCCACTCTTTGGAAGTTGGAGTGTTGCGTACGGTTATTCCAAGACACTTTTTTTCAGTTGTTCTATTCTATTTGTAGGAACGCTACTCTATGGGCAAGTTCAAAATGTGGGACGTCCCGAGTTTCTCATTGTGGCGCAGACCGTCTTGGGAATTGGTTCTGGAACCTTGGGGGTTACACGAGCTTTTGTGGCTGATGTTACGGCGCAGCGGAATCGAACGACCTACATGGCTTGGATCACTGCCGTCCAGTATGCAGGCTTTACCGTCACGCCCATTGTTGGGGCCTTCTTCAATACTGTGTTGGCAGATGTCGACAAGTCCTTTGGGTACGATTGTATCTGTTACAAGGTTGCAAGAGTCAAGTTGTTTTGTTGTTGTTATCCTAACTCTTTGTTTTTAGTCCGTTCCGCTTGAACATGTACACAGCTCCAGCTATTTTCATGGGATTTGTCATTGCCACGACCTTGGTTCTCATGAGGCTTTATTTCCGTGATCGGGTTCGCATTGCCACTACCAAGGACAAGAAAAAGTCCAAACGGCGAGCTGCCATTGATGACCATGCCAACCAAAAGACCTTCATTGGTCTCACCATCTATGATTGTTGTATTCTAGGGTGCATGCTACTCAATGTGTCCACCAAAGGTTCCATTGCCTCCTTTGAGACGTTGGGAGTTGATATTGCTGACACCTACTTTGACATGTACTCTGCCAGAGCCGGGTCCACTGTGGGAGTGTGTGGTACCATGGGTGTTGCGGCACTTCTTTCCATGGGTCACCTCGCCAGGTACTTTTCCGATATTCAACTGATTTCTGGCGGTATGATTGTTATGGCTTCTGGTATTTTCAGTCTGACGAGCTTGAACGAAGATGAAGTGAACCCCAGTTGGCGATATGTCTTTGCCATCTTTTTGATCTATTCCGTGGGATATCCTATTGGACACACGGCTGTCATTGGACTCTTCTCAAAAAGTACGTACCGGCTAGGAAGGATTTGTCTGATTTTCATTCATTGAATATCCTCACCTTGGAACATTGTACAGTTGTTGGACGACGACCTCAAGGAGAGCTGTTGGGATGGTTTGCCTCTGCTGGGTCTCTGGCTAGGTTGAGTTTCCCCATTATGTCTGGATACGTTTCCGATGACGCTGGAATCATCCCCTTGTTCTGGATTCTTGTTGGCGTCCTGGCACTTTCCACTGTTGTAACTCTATACAGCCGGTCGACCTTGACTTACCTCTCCACCTGAGTTCCATTTTGAGGTGCACACTAGTATAATATAACAATCCTACTCTTTAGACTCATGATTTCATAATTTCTATCAACGACTGAATGCAGAAGGACTGTACTAGTCCCAATTGAGCTACTCGTACCGGTATTGCTGTGACATGCACCAGTTGCTTTGCCTCATCACTCATGTGCTGATATTGCGCTTTCACAGCAGGCGTATCGACTGCATTGGCTTGAGGTGTACAAACATGGGACACGAAGGTGACCATGACCATGACCATGGAGAGGGGAATGCTCCCCTTTATAGTCGTCCAGTTCAGCGACAGAAATGGGGCGAGGCTCAAATTCGACCCCACACCAATTGTATGTGTTCTTTTGAACTGCTACTGCTTCTGCCTATTGGTTTCAAGCATCTCACCACTTAATTGGATTCTTGTGCAGGGGGTGACACTTTCTTTGACTTGTTCTATGTTGCAGGGTAAGGATTTTGGACGTGCAACTGGCCACTGAGCTTGGCACTCTGCGTTCCACTGGTAGTACTCACTCCTGTTTTGCCGCATCTTGACAGTGCCTACAACTTGGGTTCCCTCTTAAAGGAAGACCCATCTACCAAAAGTTTCCTCTACTTTCTAGGTTGCTTTTTTCCACTGCAAACCATCTGGAGTCAAAAGATGTACTATGATTCAAGGTTTTGGGTTCCCGACGACGTCGCCCACAAGCTGTATGAATTTGCCATTTTGATCCTGCTTGGTTCTGCAGTGGTTCACATTCGACCGGTAGCAACACTGTCGGATACGAAACATAATGTGGATATGTTTGCCTTTGCACTGGCGATTGGTCTGGCTATCCTGATGGGCTGCGGACGGTTTGTCGATGTTTTCTTCAATGGAGTTGGACAACCAGCCATGAAAGTGGCGGCCAAACGCGAAATTGCATGGAGCATTGCCATTGCATGTTGGTATTTTGCAGGAACGCTAGTGGCAGGCCTAGACTACTATAGCGAAGATGAGACTCACAGTTCGACAGACAACTACTATTCGGGAGGCAACGAAAGTACAGGAGACAAATTTGCAAGCACTGAAGCTCCAACCGTTCACCACAGAGTATTGGCCACATCAACGTACTCTGCAACTGCGGACTACGAAAACAATCTCCCCATTTGGCTTGTGCTGTGTGGGTCACTCACGTTTGTGGTTGGATTAGCTGTTATTGTTTTAACGCTACCCGGGGGAGGCAAACACAAAGAGTATGTTGTCATGGAGACGCGATTTTCTACTCGAATACCATCTCACATTCCGTTTTCTTGAATCTTGAATCTTGTTCAGAGTGTCTGTTCCGATGAATGTAACATTCGGTATTCATCGATGGGGGGAGTTCACAATGCTCATGCTTGGCGAGAGTGTTCTTTCCCTTCTCATTGTTGATGTTATCGAAAGTTCCTCATACTACAAAACTTTCTTCTGTGGCGTTGTATCGATTGCACTTTTGGAATTTCTGCACTTCCGATCCCAACCACATGATCCTGACGATCATGCCATTCGACGGACCAAAGAGGCAGGAGCCTTGTTCACATGTTTGATGCAGGTGTACTCGGCTGCTCTAGTAGTCCTGGGAACCTCCTACAAAATGTTGTTGTATGAGCATGTCTACGAAGCTTCTTCTGACACTGGCAGCCACCGGGTATTGTTGAACAATAAGATCGGAGGCTATTTGAGTAGGTTATTGGCATCAAGTTCGGAACCAATGTATGATACGGATGAACGACAACAACGCATCGCCCATTTCTTTTCAGCGAGTATGGCTGTGGTTTGGTTTTGTTTGGACCTCATGATCATCAATCATAAGGGGATCCCAGATAATCTGAAGCGATGTCAGCGCGCGCATCTGAAGAAGCTAAGTTTCCTTCTGATAGCCTTGCGAATTGGACTGGTGGTTTTCATTGCTACCATCAGCCAATACGCGACGGAACCATCACTTCTCGCGTTTGTTGGATTGATGGGAATTTCGGCCCAAGTACTACTTCGAATTGTGGGCTCGTTATTCTTTGGACAAGCGTTTGAGTTTGAAGCAAGTGACGACGAAGCGCTCCATTGGCCCAATGTGACAACTCCTCAAGTGGACAAATCTTGAGCTACAGAATGAGGTCCTGTTGTTGTAGTAATAGTAGTTTAGAGAATAGGCATGTCTACTCGAATTAGAGTGGCAACGAGGGCCACTAGTGGCACAAATGCAACAAGAAACCACAACTAGACACCTGACTACCGAAAGCTATTGGCAATGCAATGGATCAAGAAAACTGCTGGCTCATGTACATAAAAGAAATGATACAATCTAGCTTACTCGCCGAACAGGACTTCAGCAAATTGTCTGTAGTTAAGCATACCATCGGAACCAACATCAAGCTCTTGCATAACTTCGCTCATTTCCTTGTCACTGAGGGCCTCTCCCATGGCAGTGCAGATGTGCTTGAATTCGGCAACAGGAATAAAGCCAGATCCGTCCTTGTCGAAGACACTGAAAGCATCAATAATTTCGTCTTGGCTATCTCCGCTCTTCTCAAGCTTTTGCATGCAAACACTCTTGAACTTGTCAGAATCCACGTCGCCGCCACCGCATTCCTTCTTCCAGTCTGCCAATTGGCCCTCAGTGGGGTTGAGACCACAGGCACGGAAAACCATACCGACCTTCTTTTCTGGGATGGATCCCCCCTTGGCGTTAGAGGCAACTTGGTCCTCAACATTTTGCTTCATATCATCGGTGATCTTCATTTTGCTTTATAGAGATACGTCAAACAACACAATCTATGGGGCAACAAGGTTTTGGTGGGTTATGGCAAGGTATTGTGTGGAGGTTGTCTTGGGATATCAAGGGGGAATATCGTACCGGTCACATAGTTTGATGACTCGATGACGATGACCCTAAAGATCCATGCACGAAATATTGGGTCCAACAGCTAAGACTCACTTGAGACACGAGTAGTGGTCATTTCCACGAGGAGGAGGCGCCCCCCGCTATCATCTACTATCACCATCGTGCCTTGCTCCTTCATGACTAGGGACCGTTGCTACCTCTAGCTACTGCTGGGAAACAAGTACTCGCAGCTGACTAGAAAAATGAATATATTGGTGGAATCTGATATATAAAAATAGACTTCCACAAAGCACTAGAATTGTTACAGCTAATCTTTCGTTTCTCACCAGAGATGGTGGCTGAGAGACTAACACTTGATCTTGATATAGCCTGCGCAGTCAGGAACAGGAAATGAGAGTTGGGGGGGGGGGGGGGGGGGGGGGGGCGAATTTCACAAGAAGTTTTATAGAGCTGGTGCCCCAAAAAAAAAAAAGGGGGGGGGGGGGGGGGGGGAGGACGACAGACTTGATATATCCAACATGGTCGTTCAGCCTTTCCTAGGCACAGTTGGGAACTTGAGGAAGAAGTTTTCCCTCCATTGGTGTGGGGTACGAGTACTCGGTGACCCCGCCAGGGTTGGTCGACTTGTCCTCCAATTGAACCCTCGATGACCGAGATTTTTCATCAATACTTTCAAGTCCGCCCTGCAAGAATCGTTGTGTCAATTCCTGATTTTCTTCTTGTAGTCGTTGAACGTTGGAAGCAAGTTTATCAGCCTTTTCTTTCAACAGCGAAGGGAGAATATCCCAATCAATCAATGAACAGTTCAATTCACGTTCCAATGCAGCAATCTGGAATTCTGGAGATTGTTCAATCGCCGGGATTTCCTTGTCAATAGCAACGTCCAACTTGTGACGACGTTCTTGGACGAGTCTTTGGATGGAGCCATACATTTCTTCCCGGGCTTGGGAAGTTTCTTCCACCTCAATTTTCTTTTCTTCGATTTTTTCACGCGCACCAATGAGTTCACTGTGCTGGAACTGAACCTGTATAGTCACCATGATTTTGCACGTCAAAATATGAGCACCATCACCATTCGTAAAAGGGCTGTTTTCCTATCCGTACACGGATCCGGCTTTGAAACTCACCTTCTTCGTCAAATCTTGAACTTGAATTTCAAGAGGTTTGAGACAGGCTTCAACATTTGCTTTTTCCTGTGAGAGATTGTTTTGCTTTGCTCTCATATCCTTGACGATTTTGGCCAGTGTGTCTTCTTCCTCTTTGCACAATCGAACCCGCTCTTGTGCTTCCACCATTGCACGATACTCGTGGTCCCGGTCGGAACGCAGCTTTTGCAATGCGCCCTCAAGTCTCTGAACGAGCACATCCTTCTTTGTTGTAGTACCGTCGCCTTGCATCGCTTTCTGTTACCATATGCCGTTTGACGGGTGTGCTCCCACGAGGATGAAAGAAAATGGCAATGCCACGACCAACGACGATGATCGTCGTTCCACGTCGAGACGTCATTGTCGGTGGGAAGTTCGACAACCGAACGTGATGGCCTCCTATGATGACACAAGAGTTCTCATGGTTTGTGATGCGAACCCAATAGGGAATCCCCCGTTCCCGCGGATCGTGGCTAAGAAATTCTCAGGAGTTCGATAGTCGTACAAAGCGTACGGAAATCGCGCGGGGCGAGCAACCAACCTACCAGATTTGTTGGAGGCGGAATGGGACCCCCCGTATCTTTTGGCTGTCTTTCTATAGGCTCGTTCAAGGCTTCCCAACTCTTCGCGTTCTTGACATCACGAAACAATCCAAAAGTACTGGTCATAAAAACAAAAAGTAATCAAAAGCAACAACAACTAAAACCAAACCCACACACCAACATGCTTGCCAGCACTGCCCGCTTTGTACCCCGTGTCTCCCGAGCAACCTACCGCGTTGCCAATGTGAGCCGTCGTTCCATGATGACCCTTGGAGATTCTTTAAAAGGAAGGGTACGTTCGCTTCAGGGAAATTGTGACCAAATACCGGTCAGGAATGGGATATCTCACTCTTTTTCTTCTCTCGAAATAATAGGAAAAGGTGGAGGAAGACCTTTACATGCGTGCCCAAGAGGAAGCCTGGAAGGAAAAGTTGAGAGCTTTGAGGGCTCAAGAGGCCGCGGCGCGAGAACAAGTCGAACACGACGAGGTTGTTTCGCCTGTGAAGGCCGATATCGCTGCTATGTTGGCGGAATCCGGAGACAAGGTCAGTGACGAAGGCCTAGAAATTCTTGCAAAATGGAAGCTTAGCTTGTAAGCTTTTTCTGTATTGATTTCTCTTGTCGGCGTTTCTGCTTCGGTGGCTACGGCAGCTTTGCATTGACTAAAATTCTAGTACTTTAGGATTTTCTATCTGTACAAACGAATGACTCTCCTCCTCTGCCGATAGCTCGTAGACACTCTCCATGGTCTTATTTCGCTTCTGTGAAAGATGCGACCCCAGTTTGTGGGTTGGATGAAGACTGTCTGGGAATTGGCAAACCGAAGCGCCATAGCGGTTCCTACTTGGCTACCGGATCCTTGCATATTGACGTTCTGCTACTAGGAATACCTACACAATTCCAACGACGACGATCCCTCGCTCTGCTTTGATTCAACAAAGTCGTACCATAGGAGAAGTCCTTGACCATCCGTTGGAAGATCAAGCGTGACAGACAGGCCATCGTGCTGACACTTCAACGAAGGTAGAAGATTTCAAACATCAAAATCGAGGATACTACTTGATGCTTGATTCGCACTAGTCGAATTCGTGTTATTGTTTCTCATTGGCTCAGTTTTTCATCACACCACCCCCCCAACCAACCAACCAATGCAATGAAGCCAGTTCTTCTCTTCCTGGTTGCACAGTTGACAACAACAGGAGCCTGGCTGACTTGTGCTCCGCTGTTAGGAAACAATGGGATACTACGTGGGAGAGGTGTAAATCATCCAGTTGTCAGCGATACGTACAGGTTTCAAACCAACAGTGTTCCTCGGACAGTCTTGAGAGACGCAACTCAGGAGCCGGCAACCAAATTGCCACCATTTGCTACCATTGTTGGAAACGGACGAATCGGTCAAGCTCTTGCTCGAGCGGGGGAGTGCACGATACTGGGACGTGACGACCCAATTGATGCCGATGGCGAAGGACCCATTATTGTTGCAACTAGGAATGATGACCTGAGAGATGTGATAAAATCATGCCCAGGCAGTCGGAGAAAGGATTTGGTGTTTATTCAAAATGGGTACATTGATGATTTTTTGAAGCGTCAGAATTTGGCTTCAAATACTAGAGCGCTTTTGTATTTTGCGGTACCAGCCATTGGCGATGACCCTATCGATGGGGTCACTGAACATAATCCAGACGGTTTGACCGTAGTGGCTGGGAAGCATTCTCGGGCAATCATAGACAGACTGAAAGCTCTTGGGCTAAGTTGCAATATGATTTCGTCGGATCGCTTCCGAGTGGCCATGTTTGAAAAGCTTATCTGGCTTTCAGCCTATACGTTGGTTGGTACGGCACGAAATTGCATCAATATGGCACAGGTCGAAGTGGAACATGAAGAGCTTGTGGACTCCGTTATTAACGAGTTAATGACGGTGGTCCACGAGAAGGTTGGAATTGTGTTCCCCCTTGATACATTGCAACGGATGAAGTCTTACACTGAGGCTGTTCGAGCCTTTCCTTGTGAAATGAATGAACTCAAATGGCGCAACCTCTATTTTTACCACCTAATGTACGACCCCGAAGAAACATCTGTTCATAACACTCTGATCTGGCAACTGGCGGCTGAAGGAACCCTATCAGGCAAGATCCCGCTAGCATTGAACGAGGAGGTGAACTACATGGATTTTATAGTGGAAGATATCTCGCTTTAATCCTCGAGGCCTAGGTCAGCAGCAATGAGAATGTGATCGCTGGGCTCATCCTTGTCCAAGTTGGGGAGAGGAACACCGTACTCTTCCCGTTTCGGTAGCGCCTTGACACCCTTTACTTTCCACTCTTCGCTCAAAAAAATGTAATCCAGGGTATCGATGAAGGCTTCTTGCTCCCTAGCACGTGAGTAGTTGGTAAAATCAGGTTCACTCGATTGAAATTCAGCATAGGCACTTCGCATAGGTTTGGCAGTTGGCTTCCACCCCATGCCCCATTTAGGTTCAGGGTATTCTGGGTCATTCGTATCAATCTTGCCTGTAGTCAATAGTTGATACGAAGTTCCAGATGGCTTGATATTCCAGTCCCCTGCCAAAACGTAGGGCAAATCGCCAGCAACCTTCTGCATGTAACGGGCGGCCAAATCAACATGAATCGTCATGACTTTGGGAGCATAGTAGGTACAAGGCATGTGGTAGGTACCCACAGCGAAGGATCGACCCGATTCTTTGTCTTCCAGCTTCACAGAAAGAAGGATGTTGAAGCGACCCTCTGCGTAGCTCCAGATATCCAATGGGGGTCGGGACAAGACTCCCCAACTCTCAAGGGAAGGCCGAAACATGGAGAAAGTACTCGATACAAGCTTTTCCAAAGTTCCTTCCTTGGGCTGTTTTGGCCATCCCTCTTCTCTTGTATCGGAAAGACGAGCAATGTTCACGTCCAACAATTTCATCGTATCACGTGGCCAGGCCAAGGCAACTCCCATGTAACCATTGAATTTCCTTCCATACAATCCTGTTGAAAATTCGTAGCTACGGTTGGAGAAGTATGCTTGAAGTGATCCAGCCCAGTCCTGTGAAACTTCTTGCAAACAAATGATCGATTTGTTGTCCACTTCTGTATCCAACTTCTTCAAGAGGGATGAATAACGATTGGCAGGCAGCAAGTGTTCAGGGTTCAACGTGGTGTAGTGCGTGGGTTCCGACAAGTGGGATGACAGAACATTGTAACTGACAACGCGAATGTTCAATGGACGCATGATGGCAAGTGACAAGCAAGTGTTGAGTGCTACAGATGATGAGACGCAGGCGGTCAACACGAGAAGGAGGCAGAGAATCAGAGGAAGGAGGCTGCGTTCAGGCCTCATTACTCATTACTCATTACTCATTACCCTCCAACGACGCCAGGCGAACAGTATGACTTCGCCCTCTGTAGTAGCTACTTCCGTGTCCTCTGCCTCGCCAATTACCCAGTACTCGTAGCTACGGTACAAGTACCGGTAGTACAGGAAGGATCTAACTGAGTGTATTATTCCAGAAGTAGTAATTGCTTGTGTGGTTGGAGTAGTAGTGTTATCATCATCTGTAGTAAAGTAAAGTTTAACTGCTGATGTCAAAAGTGGTTTGTCAGAAGAGCAACTGCACGGTACCGGTAGTAGTCCTACCAGTACCGGTAGTTACAAGTAGTAGGAGAGGAAGAGGGGGGAGTGTCATCCGCACAACACCATCTCCATCGTTCCTTATTGCTTGTGTGTCGACTGTCCGTAGGAAAGGGCCCTTTACTCTTTCCCATTGTCAAGGCAATAATAATATTCAGTTTTCAAGACCTTGCAAAAACTTGGGAACGTTATGATTGGAGCCTCCGTGTGATCTTGGCGTCGAGTCACGCACGAACGACAGAAGAGAGCGAGCGAAGGTTGTTGCTGCATGCATGGCAGTACGAGGAATCACACAAATTCGTGGGCCGTTTCGACAACAACACACGACGACTCTCTTGCCTTCCCTTCTTTTTGTTCCACCATGAGCGATCAATCCCAGACCACTACCAATACTCCCTCTGAGCCTGTGCTTTGCAAGATGGGCTGTGGCTTCTTTGTAAGTATCTACGACAAGGTGACCAACCATGGGCTTCCTGTTTCTCCACTCGCTTCGCCGGCCATTTCATCCTTTCGAGGCGCCGTTTCGACTCGTTTTCTTTCATCCTGGGATACATCCCAATCATTAGAGTAGATATGTCGTCGCGATCGTGGTCATGGTGAGGCTCCTGATGCTCTACTCGTTGGGAGGACCTCCCATGGTCAACTCGCCAGTTTCCTCGTAACGGGTTTGCACTTCCGAGTTTGTAAGGCTAATTTTTTCGATCTACGACATGTCGCCCGTTCCGTGCGTTGGCACTGTTGCTGCGAAGGAGTCTTGTTGAGTAGCAGTACCAGCCTTCCCTAGAATACTCTGCTGACTCTTGTCTTTTTTCTTCCTCAGGGAAATGCTGCAACTGGAGGATGCTGCTCAAAGTGTTTCAGGGATCAGCAGAAGAAGGAAACTGTCGTTAGTGTCGCTCCAGCCACCGTGCCGACGAAGCCTGAGGTGTCTTCGCTTTCTGATACCGCGACTTCGGGTTCCATTGTTAGCGAGATGATTGAGCCTGAAGTGGTCGCACCCGCACCTGTAGCTGCCCCAAAGAAAAAATCGGGAAAGAAGAAGCAGAGTTACAAGTCCATGATGGCTGGAATGTTGAGTACGCAGAACTGCAGTGCCAAGGCTGAGAAGGAAAAGGATGCTTTGCGAAAGGTTACCGGCGGTGGAGCTTTCTCCAAGATTGAGAAAATCTAAACGGGAAGAGATTTGTGTCAGATTATGGTGTAGTTCGGCCTGTGGTGTAAGGGAATGTTCCCATGTGCCTCCGACTCACACTATTGGAAGAGGAGAGGAAGAACTTACGTGAGAGTCTGTCTCTACTTTTGGTCTGGTCAATACTCAATCCACCACATTTTTACCACCGGCAGCTGGGAAAGCTTGTCGCACTGTAGTATATTCCTTAAAGAAACATCTTACGCCAAAGCATTCTTATTATTTCTGTACTAGTGGTTGCATTTATGTGCTACAATGCTTTCGATGCTGTGAAGATTTCTCGTCATCTTTCACTCAGTGCTTGATATATCCACGTTCTGAGTCAGCCTTGGTAAGCTTGTCCATTGGTGCTATCCACCACCTGCTGCTACAAGAGTACAGGTACCCCTGGCAGTAATTTCCCTGGATACAACAAATTATAAGTCATAGTAGTCGAATCCTTTCGTTCCCTATCTGTAGACTGAATCTTGTTGACGGAGTGTTCGTAAACTAGGGAACGGAATGAAGACGACGTTCATGTATGCAACACGTTTCTAACATGTGTATGTTATTCAAAAATCTGGAAGGCCTGAGAACCAAGCAATGGCCTCTGGAACTCTTCCGAGGAAGCGTCAAGTAGTAGTATACAATCGTCCTTGCCTAGAGGTAGGTTGGCAAGAAGCAACGATCTCTCCCTGACACCGTATATATCCAAGAAACAAGTAATAGTTGTAGCGGTGGTGGTGGTGGTTTGACAAGTACATTCATCTTCGTTGTCCTTCTTTAGATCCATGCTTCCGTACAACCTCCTTGTATGCAGTGAAACTAGGTTGCGATGGGGCTCTCCCTCTTGTGATCACTACGGGTTGCCCTTCAATATCATACAACGCATCTGCTGCCCCAACGGGAACGCCAAGTCTCAGAGGCAAAGTAAGGGCTTCTTCGATGGCATCAGCGTCGCCATCTAAGCTACTATTGGAAGAGGTCTCAGCGGTATCCTCTGATTCCTGTGGAGAGAGCCAAGCGGTAACATGAGATACTGCCAAGCAACAAGATCCTAGAAGCACTACATAAAAAACCTCATTCCTCCTCCTTACCTTGCGATGTATAAGCGACGCATCGATGAACGAATCAACAAAGAGGTCTAGGAAGACCGAAGTCAATACAAAGTCGGAGATAGATTGCATTGCGGTACAATTTTGCGTTTGCCCACTGCCAAGGTATGTGCGGTGAGAGATGAACACTCTTTGTGAACAAGGCGATGATCTTTGACTACCAAACTGTGATTACTAGTTGGAAAAAGTTTTTCAGCGTAGAAAGAAGGATGGCACATCCCTTCCATGCAATACTTATAGCCACCTTGAAGGATCTGAATTGCAAGTCGTACGAGCCCCGCATTTGGCACGTGTTGTATAAAGTGCGACATGGACCTGCAGGAAGAAAAATACAGGAAAAGTACTCTTGTAGGAATGAACGGTGGGCGTTGGGCTTGCTTCCTATTTGAATGCCAAGAGGCACGCGTCCAAATAGGAACTTCAAGCATGGCAAGACGGCGACATCATCGCAGTAACGACAAAATCTTGTCTCCACGTGTAATAAACTCAGCTAGCAATGAGTTGATGGGTGGGACAGACAGGAGTTGGCGCTGCAACCGTACATTCCCAATCTTGATGTGTCATCCAGAGGCGCAGATTACTACGGGTGCCATCATCGTATCACCATGAGACCCACCAAGCAAAGTCTCCGATTCCTGACTCGGTTAGGTAACTCCCAAAATCTTCATTCAATCGCAAAGGAGACGGCTCGTCTTGCACCGAACCGCCTTAATAATGAAGTAGTTTTGTTCAGAGCCTCCCGACGATATTTTGCCGACGCTGCACCAGCAGCTGCCAAACCAGCAAAGAAGGACGACAGCAACATCTTCCTCGACAATCTTGGAAAAATTTTCTTGGGTGTAATTGCTGCAATCGTTGCCACTTTGGTGCGCAGCTCTTACAACACGAGCAACAGACATGCTGTTCGTGACAACCTGGAAGCAACCGCAGCTTTGGATCCTGTAGAGATTGGAGAGTTGCGACTGGCTAATTCCGAGTTGACGCCAGAAGTTTTCCGTGAAATTGTACAAGCCTTGAATGATTCTTTTCCTGGTCAAAGCTGTTCCTACAATGATTTCACGAGAGTATCCCGTACTTCCATGGTAGCGATGAAGGGAGATGCGTTTACTATCCAATTGGGACATTTGATGGACCGCGTTGTCTCAAAAGTTTTGGACAAATACAACAAAACCGCTGACGAACCCCTACCCCTAGCTCTGTGGATTACTACTTTGTCGCTGTCACTCAGTTCTTCGGTTGACGATCGTATGAAGGTCCTATTTGAAGCCATGGAATCTCAGCACACTCCCGTCATCTTCACCCAAGTCGAGGAGACTGTCGGATACTTGCAAGATACTTGCCAACTTCCCCCAGATACACAAATTGTTCCCACGGACAAAAAGATCCCCACTCAACAGTGGGAGCGTGGAACCCCATCACAGATTGTTCCTTGGGATGGTTCGAAAGAGGATGAAATGGATTTCGAAGCATTCCGTTCTATTTTGCGAAGCAAGTCCGTTTGTGCTTGGGGTGAGTGCTACTTCAAGAGGCCTTGATTATAGTCAAGTACCTGCCAGAATAATCCCATAGTACCATCGAGCTTCTTTGTTCCTTCCATCTTAAAACTACTAGTCATTAGATGTAACTCCTTGTCTATAAATTGCCCACACATTTCTATGGTGCTGCGTATCCTGCGCCAAACTGAACCACTCCAAATCGACCATTCACTTGCCAGTTAGGATCCAGTCCTTTCGCACGTTCTACTTGCTCAGAATCCATACCACATCCAATCTCCGCCTTGAGTGTTCGAAGTGCGCTCACAGGACTAGGGAAATAGCAACCAACAATTTCGGAAAATGGATCTGTGGGCTTCCAAGCCAAATCACCTAACAAGCGACGATAATTGGCGTCGCCCTTGACAAAGGCAAGATCACAGCGGCTAGTCAAGTCTGATCGTAGATTCTCTGGCATTTCCCACATGGCTAGGCCTTGAACCCAAAACTTGTCTGCGTTGCATACCCACTTCCCATCAGCCAAGAACGATTTCCACTCGACACCAGCCTTTTGAGCGCTTGGATACTCTTTGGGGTCCAACGAGGCATGGTGGTCTACATGGGCCACAAGATCCTTCTCCAATGCATCCGAAACAAACGTTGGATGTGATTTGACTTGAAACGTCACCTTGGACGCGATCCCACTGGATATCAGGTAGTGGGCCAGCGCGAGGTCGGTGATCAATTCAAACCCAGCATTGTCCACGATAATGTCAACGTTACCTCCACCCTTTTGACGAAGCTTGTCACAATGATCTGCCAAGGTATCCAAGTCGTCATGTAGCAAATGCTGTGACGCTTGCTCCAGGATTGGGGTAAATATATCCAGTTGCGAATGTGACGCATCTGCAGGCCAGAGAGACAAATCCATACGGTTTCCCCATAGGGCAAAACTAACAGCAAGCTCGAGACCCTCCTTGGTATCTGGTAGAATAGAGGCCTTGGCAAGCATAGATTCTGCAGAACGCACAGACGACTCCAGCCCAGCCTGTTTAGAGGGGGTGAAGGGATCGTATTGAAAGCCTGGTGAATTGGGGTCCCAATACTCAATGGCTTGCATGAGTCGACGGTAAACATAAAACTCGGAAACCATCCAAGGAGCAGTCAACCAATTTTCCCCCCTGTCGACGAACGGCTTTAATATTTGATTCCAGGATTCCACTTCGTCTCTTCGTTCCGCTGACGCATCCGAGGGCAAGTCTTCCAGCAAGACTAAAGGTGAATTGGATTGTAGATCTTGTCTGAGTTTCAAGAACTTTTCGAGAATCGTTTCAAAGGGTGGCGACTCCCATACCTGACGATTGTCCTGAAATGTGCGCTCCAAGATTTCTCCATCCACTCGACGACTCATGGTATCATGAGCCCACGTTCCTGGTTGATCCGCGCAGAGAGGAGGGGGAAGGGGAAGATTAGGTTTTGGAGCTTGAGAAGTCATGGGTAATGCAAAAAAGCCAAGAGAAGCTTCCCACGCAGATGAGGTTGCAAGCAGCGAAAGACTGTACAAGACTGATA